>JAODUO010001302.1:22500-45000 GCA_025642075.2 Ridgeia piscesae
TATTGTACTGACATATGGTCACTACAATGTCTACAGAATAAGCCATGCTTATTGACGCGCATCTATAAGCCACGCAGTACGCCTATGTAGTACAATACAATGCGCAGCCATGGACGAGTTGGCCTTCGTGATTCATTTGTTCAAATATACGTGGCATAATGTACACAGTTCCTTCACTCAAATAGTCGTATGGAGGCCCAACACCTTTAATAGTTGACCTTATTAATTAATCAATATATTAATGTGACATTGGTACTGCGAAACTCACACGTACTTTCATCGGAGCAATGCAAACTGTAGTAATTACATTTAGAACACCGCATAGTCGATATATGTGACGGAAATATATCCGCTCTATATAACAAGAACAAAACAGTCAAAACATGCATAATATATGTAAATAATAAAACAAACATAAAATAACTTTTATTATATGTATATAAATATATATATATATATATATATATATATATATTTGTGTGTGTGTGTGTGTGTGTGTGTGTGTGTGTGTGTGTGTGTGTGTGTGTGTGTGTGTGTGTGTGTGTGGTGTGTGTGTGTGTGTGTGTGTGTGTGTGTGTGTGTGTGTGTGTGTGTGTGTGTGTGTGTGTGTGTGTGTGTGTGTGTGTGTGTGTGTGTGTGTGTGTGTGTGTGTGTGTGTGTGTGTGTGTGTGTGTGTGTGTGTGTGTGTGTGTGTGTGTGTGTGTGTGTGTGTGTGTGTGTGTAATTGTTGAAACTTTATGCCGCACAAACTGTGTTTCGTTTAGCGTTAGTTACTTCATAGAAATATCTACTCACTTTATTATCCACTGCCACAGTACGTCGTGGGGATGCTACTGTCATTCACAAAAACGGCAGGAGGCTGCCAGGTTGTTGACGGACAGAGGTGGGCCTACGCCGCGGGAGACTGGGACGCAGACTGCGAGTGCCAGGGCCCAGGCACTCGGTGAGCGAAGACCTACTCCGTGTAGCGGCTGTATTCGCCAGGTGGCGACGTCGTTTCATGCCTACTCCGCCAGGGGCCGCCACGTTGAAAACAGAAGAGAAAAGGCGACGGGACTCTATTTGATTACAATATCGTTTCACATTGAAACTGATGACGAAATGTACTGAAATAACAATTTAACCGTAAACACTGTATGCGTCGCTGCTAAGTTGTCTTCAGTTAGTAATATGTTATGTATAATGAATAGTGATACACTGTCCTGTACGCAAATGATTTCGATGCGTTGTAAGGGAAGGTCGCACAAAGTGGGCCCCTCAACCAAATTGGCCCCCCACCCGTTTCTCTATTTTTCGCAGTCATAGGTCTAAATTTGTTTTACTGGTGTTAACTAAACCGCCAGGGGATAAATTCAAACAATGCCCGAACACAAGTAACGCGAATCGAAACAAGTGTGATCAAAACGTTACCATTTCATACTTTTCTTAAAATATTTACATGGTTTGTTAAATGTTGCAAACCTCTTAATATATTCTGAGAAAAAAACTTATGGCTATGACAAACGAAATTCATTTGTATTAGTAACGCTAAACGCAAATTGAAATTAGGTATCGCGCATTGGTTTTATTTAAAATGGCGGTTGTGCTGACGCGGCTGTGTGTATGCAAAGTGGACCCCTCGGTAGCACATTTTGTCTACAGGGCCCACTTTGCCCTCATCATCCAGATTTAGAAATATGATGGCTGCATCGTTATCATAGTCATGGGTAGAATATATATTATGATTGTATAAACGAATTAGCACATATACTAATGCTATCAGATTAATACAAATTATGAATGGCAGACAGTTAGACGTGTATAATTATATACTGCACATATTTCACCCAAGGCAATAATATAAACTTACGTTTACCAGTAACGGTTTGGACAAGGGCTTGGTAACAAACTTCGATGCTACGGTATGGGGTGGATATACACAAAGACGTCAGAGGACCACGGTTGTCCCCATTACGACCGTGTCGCCCATTCACAAAGTGTGCGAACAAACACCCAGAAAAAGCCACTGACGTGGAAAGACCTGCTTCATCACATTCAACGCATACGAACGAGAATTGAAGCTGAAGACGAGCCACAGCCCACCATCAGGGGAATAGCTCATGGAAGCAAGTTGAAGTCCGCGAAGCCACAGCCCAACATCAGGGGAATAGCTCGTGGAAGCAAGTTGAAGTCCGCGAAGCCACAGCCCAACATCAGGGGAATAGCTCGTGGAAGCAAGTTGAAGTCCCCGAAGCCACAGCCCAACATAAGGGGAATAGCTCATGGAAGCAAGTTGAAGTCCGCGAAGCCACAGCCCAACATCAGGGGAATAGCTCGTGGAAGCAAGTTGAAGTCCGCGAAGCCACAGCCCAACATCAGGGGAATAGCTCGTGGAAGCAAGTTGAAGTCCGCGAAGCCACAGCCCAACATCAGGGGAATAGCTCGTGGAAGCAAGTTGAAGTCCGCGAAGCCACAGCCCAACATCAGGGGAATAGCTCGTGGAAGCAAGTTGAAGTCCCCGAAGCCACAGCCCAACATCAGGGGAATAGCTCATGGAAGCAAGTTGAAGTCCACGAAGCCACAGCCCAACATCAGGGGAATAGCTCATGGAAGCAAGTTGAAGTCCCCGAAGCCACAGCCCAACATCAGGGGAATAGCTCATGGAAGCAAGTTGAAGTCCACGAAGCCACAGCCCAACATCAGGGGAATAGCTCGTGGAAGCAAGTTGAAGTCCCCGAAGCCACAGCCCAACATAAGGGGAATAGCTCATGGAAGCAAGTTGAAGTCCACGAAGCCACAGCCCAACATAAGGGGAATAGCTCGTGGAAGCAAGTTGAAGTCCGCGAAGCCACTGCCCAACATCAGGGGAATAGCCCGAGGAAGCAAGTTGAAGTCCGCGAAGCCACAGCCCAACATCAGGGGAATAGCTCGTGGAAGCAAGTTGAAGTCCGCGAAGCCACAGCCCAACATCAGGGAAATAGCTCGTGGAAGCAAGTTGAAGTCCCCGAAGCCACAGCCCAACATCAGGGGAATAGCTCGTGGAAGCAAGTTGAAGTCCCCGAAGCCACAGCCCAACATAAGGGGAATAGCTCATGGAAGCAAGTTGAAGTCCGCGAAGCCACAGCCCAACATCAAGGGAATAGCTCGTGGAAGCAAGTTGAAGTCCGCGAAGCCACAGCCCAACATAAGGGGAATAGCTCGTGGAAGCAAGTTGAAGTCCGCGAAGCCACAGCCCAACATAAGGGGAATAGCTCATGGAAGCAAGTTGAAGTCCCCGAAGCCACAGCCCAACATCAGGGGAATAGCTCGTGGAAGCAAGTTGAAGTCCCCGAAGCCACAGCCCAACATAAGGGGAATAGCTCATGGAAGCAAGTTGAAGTCCGCGAAGCCACAGCCCAACATCAAGGGAATAGCTCGTGGAAGCAAGTTGAAGTCCGCGAAGCCACAGCCCAACATAAGGGGAATAGCTCGTGGAAGCAAGTTGAAGTCCGCGAAGCCACAGCCCAACATAAGGGGAATAGCTCATGGAAGCAAGTTGAAGTCCGCGAAGCCACAGCCCAACATCAGGGGAATAGCTCATGGAAGCAAGTTGAAGTCCGCGAAGCCACAGCCCAACATCAAGGGAATAGCTCGTGGAAGCAAGTTGAAGTCCGCGAAGCCACAGCCCAACATAAGGGGAATAGCTCATGGAAGCAAGTTGAAGTCCCCGAAGCCACAGCCCAACATAAGGGGAATAGCTCATGGAAGCAAGTTGAAGTCCGCGAAGCCACAGCCCAACATCAGGGGAATAGCTCGTGGAAGCAAGTTGAAGTCCGCGAAGCCACAGCCCAACATAAGGGGAATAGCTCATGGAAGCAAGTTGAAGTCCGCGAAGCCACAGCCCAACATCAGGGGAATAGCTCGTGGAAGCAAGTTGAAGTCCACGAAGCCACTGCCCAACATCAGGGGAATAGCTCATGGAAGCAAGTTGAAGTCCACGAAGCCACTGCCCAAAATCAGGGGAATAGCTCATGGAAGCAAGTTGAAGTCCACGAAGCCACAGCCCAACATAAGGGGAATAGCTCATGGAAGCAAGTTGAAGTCCGCGAAGCCACAGCCCAACATCAGGGGAATAGCTCGTGGAAGCAAGTTGAAGTCCACGAAGCCACTGCCCAACATCAGGGGAATAGCTCATGGAAGCAAGTTGAAGTCCGCGAAGCCACAGCCCAACATCAGGGGAATAGCTCGAGGAAGCAAGTTGAAGTCCGCGAAGCCACAGCCCAACATCAGGGGAATAGCTCGTGGAAGCAAGTTGAAGTCCACGAAGCCACAGCCCAACATCAGGGGAATAGCTCATGGAAGCAAGTTGAAGTCCGCGAAGCCACAGCCCAACATCAGGGGAATAGCTCGAGGAAGCAAGTTGAAGTCCGCGAAGCCACAGCCCAACATCAGGGGAATAGCTCATGGAAGCAAGTTGAAGTCCGCGTAGTCACAGCCCAACATCAGGGGAATAGCCCGAGGAAGCAAGTTGAAGTCCGCGAAGCCACAGCCCAACATCAGGGGAATAGCTCGAGGAAGCAAGTTGAAGTCCGCGAAGCCACAGCCCAACATCAGGGGAATAGCTCATGGAAGCAAGTTGAAGTCCGCGAAGCCACAGCCCAACATCAGGGGAATAGCTCATGGAAGCAAGTTGAAGTCCGCGTAGCCACAGCCCAACATCAGGGGAATAGCTCGAGGAAGCAAGTTGAAGTCCGCGAAGCCACAGCCCAACAGCAGGAGAATAGCTCGTGGAAGCAAGTTGAAGTCCGCGAAGCCACAGCCCAACATCAGGGGAATAGCTCGAGGAAGCAAGTTGAAGTCCGCGTAGCCACAGCCCAACATCAGGGGAATAGCTCGAGGAAGCAAGTTGAAGTCCGCGAAGCCACAGCCCAACAGCAGGAGAATAGCTCGTGGAAGCAAGTTGAAGTCCGCGTAGCCACAGCCCAACATCAGGGGAATAGCTCGAGGAAGCAAGTTGAAGTCCGCGAAGCCACAGCCCAACAGCAGGAGAATAGCTCGTGGAAGCAAGTTGAAGTCCGCGAAGCCATTGCGACACTTTGCGAGCAGCAAATCGACTTGTAAAGTAAATACGACATCATGCCTGTATTGCTGCGAGCTGTTTTCCGACAGCAAAGGTTGAAGAAATGGATCATATGTAAGGAATGCAAAGCGTGGGAACGTGAGGGTTGTACCTGATATAATGGCGTTGTCCCTGATATAATGGCGTTGCCATAAACAGATCACCAGGATGTGTTGATAATATGCTAAAGGCACTACACTGGGAAATTCCGGAACGAGGAGGAAGAACAACCTCCTTAGTCTCCTTCATAAAATCAACACCGGTCATGTTGACATCACCATAGACCAATACATCCAACGGAGTAACCTCAGAACTCTGGGAGCCCAGCGTTTTCGACATGCAAGGGCAGACCACCCAGCCCGTTACCATTCCCTTTTCCCTGCGCACTTAGACAGCGGCAAAGACTCCCAACAAGTCTATCAGCCACCTCATGCCCAGAAGCTTTCAGGACTGACCTTCGTGCCTCAACATCTGCCAGTAGACAATTTCTTCATAACACTTCTATGTACATCTCGTATAGATTTATTTTAATTCCTAACCGGTCCATACAATAAGTTTATTAATTATGTAACATAATTTTAAACACACTAACTGTTTGTTTTAAGAGAGCATACACCGCCCCCCAAGGACACAACCTTCGACGGACTTTCAACTCCCTGCAAGGGCGCAGTCCAGTATTTGGAAGAAGAAGAAAAGAAGAAATAAATAAACTGTTTGCTGTTGCCCCGAAGTGCGTCCCGCCGTGTTTGACTGTGTATTTCCTATGACTGACCAACACCATGACCATCTGTTATCATAAAACGTCACATTTTGTGATAAAGCACACCGCGACGCAACTGTTTAGTGCACACCCCTCCTGCGCTGTGTACGTGGACAAACAGTTTCACAACACGCTCGTGTCATTTACACGCCGGTTGCGTAACTTTTATTGCGTAGTTGAAACACGACAATCGGAATAAAGAATGTAATTTCGCAAGAAATGCTATATATCAAACTCACTAGCTTTGAAGTTGTTGTGAGTATTCTACTATAAATACTCCTAAACCTGAATGTAGCACGCCACTCGCTCGTCACAGGTTAAACGGCAACTGCGACAAACAATTAGTTATGCAATGATAGCCAAAAGAAACTACCACTGCGTGAGAGACGTTATAATGTACACACACTGGTATCAAAGTGCGTACGTAAATTAGTTTGTCCTGTTATACTGCCTGGTGACAGCCTCAATCCACGTACGCAAACCATTCAATGCTTCTCTTGCAAAGGTAACTGTGGCACTTGCATGTTGCCTTTATCATTCTATCTTGACACACACATAAACCATCTTTTTTTTAGTTGTTCGCAAGTAAGCCGTCTGCCAGTTGACGGGCCACTGTGGAATCTGTGCGCGGAGTTTTTACTGCTGCAATTCTAAAATGCTAAAGCGAGGTCTCTATTCGGCTTTCCCCAACGCAGTAGCAAGAAGTCTGCTGCGTTGAAACTGACATCAACAGTTGCAGTCAACTCGGCTCTTCGGACGCGTCTACCAACTGATTTAAATTGTTATATTAAATGTGATAACTGCTCCTATATATATTGATAGTATATGGTGATATTATGCAGTATACAACGTTTGTTTTTGAAGTTGAATACTATATATGTTTGCTATGTATATTTACTGGTGTAGATCACCTCACGTGAACTACGGCAGCAAAGGAACAGCAGGCAACGAAATAATCGGTTTATTTATTCGGCTTAATATACAAAAGGTATTCGGGATGAACCGTAAGAAAATTGTTTGTTCCTCTGTGGTAATATCGAACAAAACAGTAGTTTGACCGTCGTTTCAACTCAAACGCCAACCTTGTAGACCTACTCTGAATACACGGAAAGCTCTATTATGCGTGATTCGAGCAGACATCAATGACGTTACGTATCAGAATCGTAAAAGCGCGACAAAAATATTCATATCCGAAAAAAGCAAATAGAGTCATAAGCATTCAATATGTTTTATATTTTCTTTCAGAATTCATAATAGTACACATGTTCTATTCCGGCTGTACCAGACAAGCTGTTTATGTAATATGCCACACATTCCGCCTTAAAAAGACGATGTACAGCGAAGACAAGATTATCTGTGACGTCATCGCGCAGATAATGGCATAAGATAATTAAACTGAAAACACAATCGTATGTGCGGCCATATTTCTGTATATACAATATGTTCAAAGACTTTTCCAATAAAACAATGTTAAACACCTAATCGTTATAATACAATGAGTAATTTCCATAAAATTCATACATTAAAAGTATATAGAGTACCTTTATAAATAACTTATGTAAGATAACATATTGGCTAAATATTGGCTATACAGTCCTCACTAAGTATAAGTATAGTCTGCTTCAAAATCAATCATGTAGTTAACATTAAAAAAATAATAATTAAAATACAATATACGACAAACCATATCATGACCCTGTTCCATTAAAAATATTCTATAAATAATCTTGATATGCTATTGTAAAAATATATGTTTTAGTCTACATTTGAACCCATCCAGACAGCTAGTGACACTTAGGTCCAAATGTAGTCGGTGCAGAGATGCGACTCCGTCACAGACAGACCCCGTCGACCGTACGTTCCACGCAGTTCCACGTCGCTTTTAGCGGAACGAATCCGATGCACTGATGCTCACGGGTCGATCACGCCCATAAGCGGGCGCGAGGTCGTGAATCACACGGTAGGTCCACACAATTATATGTATCGCTTCGCCAGTGGGCCGGCAGTCAGCGGTGACCAATGAGAGAACGCGTGGTATCTTTGGTGGTCGCGTCGTCGCTGTTGTGTAAACAGGCGAGATGATAAATAAAAATAAATCAGCTTCTGTATTAAACGCACCTATACGGCAAAGACACAGCATTTCCAGAATCGTTACGCATTTTCGAATTTTGTCGATCTTGTCTGCTTTGAAATACGTCACTAGACACGTAAAGGAAAACTGCGCATAGATATAGTATGCACACACAAGGTATAGGCTATGAACACGTCTATGTCTCGTTCAAACGAGTGGGGTGATATATCACAACAACACACGTTGATTGCGTCAACGGTTGTTGCGGTGTTAGCATAAGGGGCATACGATACAATAGCTTTCGTCACTGTCTCATTTAGCACAACAATGCACCGTTGAATTATTTCGATAATAATCATGCTCTACCTTAACGGGTTGATCGCAATGAAATCCCACGTAGAGTGGCGTTGCGTATCGTCCGTTACATGTGATAGTTAACGGTATGTTTGGTGGCGAATGGCGAATATAGTGTTGATTCACACGCACTAGTTTTAACAAAATTTAACAAGATTGCCACCTAGAGATTCAACTCTAGATGGCAGGTGGACTAGGAAGCCATTTGGCTTATCGAGAGTCCAACCTATCTATCTAAGTATACCCCGCCCGTCTTAGGTATATGTCGATTTTATTTTTAAATATATTAACACTACTAGCACCTACACAAATAGCTGATAATCTGTTCCATTCGTTTACTGTTCTTTGTGAAAATGGAAATTTTCTAATATCTAGTCTACACTGCTTCTTTGCTAATGTAACTCCATGTCCTCTAGTCCTTCTGTCTTCCTTGACTGTGAAAAAAACTATTTCTGTCAATATTTTCATACCCATTCAATATTTTAAACACCTCAATCTGATCTCCTCTCAATCTGCTGGTTTCTAGTGTTGTTAAACCACATTCTTTTAGGCGCATTTCATAACTAATATTCCTGAGTTTTGGTATCATTTTGGTTGCTCTCCTTTGTACTCTTTCTAGCATATCAATATCTTTCTTGCGATATGGCCTCCATGCTTGTATACAATATTCTAAGTGAGGCCTATCTATTGTTTTATACTGCGGTATTATTAGTTCTTTTTCCTTGTACACTATATTTCGCCTAATTAATCCTAGAATTTGGTTTCCCTTCGCTGCTGCAATTCCACACTGCTCTGATACCTTCATGTCAGCACTAATAGTTAACCCTAAGTCCTTTTCCTTTAAGGTAGTATTTAGTACAGTACCACCCATTGTATATTGTGCATCTTCAATCCCATGTCCTGTGTGGAGGCACTTACACTTTCCAAAATTAAACAGCATTTGCCACTTCTCAGACCATTCTATCAACTTATTAAGATCATCTTGTAAATGCTGACTATCTGCATCACTTTTAATTTTCCTAAACACTTTTGTGTCGTCCGCAAACTTCAACACCTTGCTTGTTATGTCATCATCCAAATCATTGATATATATAAAGAATAAAATAGGTCCCAGTACTGATCCTTGTGGTACTCCACTCAAAACCGATTTCCAGTTTGAAACCTCCCCATCAACTACTATTCTTTGTCTTCTATCAATAAGCTATTTTCTATCCAGTTGATCATACCATTTCCTATGCCATGGGCCTTTAGTTTAAGTAGTAGTCTTTGGTGTGGCACTTTGTCAAAGGCCTTTTTAAAATCTAAGTAGATTATATCTACTGGTGATCCCTCATCTACCCACTTTGTGACATCTTCCAAAAAACATAACATATTTGTTAAGCATGACCTCGCTTTTAAAAACCCATGTTGAGATGGGTTTACAATTTATTTTTAACAAGAAAATCAACCAAGTGATCTTTAATTAGTCTTTCTAATAGTTTGCAAATCACCGATGTTAAACTCACTGGTCTATAGTTCTCTGACTTGTTTCTCGAACCTTTTTTAAATAATAGTATAATGTTTGCTTCTTTCCATTCTAACGGAACTATTCCCTCCTCTAATGACAAATTGAACACGGTTGCAAGCGGTATGCTGATTTGTTCTACAATTTCCAATAGTAATTTGGGAGGAATCCCATCCACTCCAGATTATTTATAATCCTTCATATCTCTTATTTTCATAGCTACCACTGTTGGGGTTACAGTTAGTTGTCCTAAATAGTCAAACTCACTCCCTTCGAACTTAGTCTCAAGTACTGGTAATATACTAATATCTTCCCTGGTAAACACCGAACTAAAGTACTCATTTAGGTTTTCTGCCATTAAGAATCCCTCTGTTATTATGTTTCCATCACTACCTTCTAGAGGACCAGCCTTATCCTGAACTTTCTGTTTACTTCGAACATACGCATAAAAACTCTTGCTGTCATGTTTTATATTAAAAGCTGTTTTTTGTTCGTTGCTTCTCTTTGAATTTCTAATTTCGCCTTAGCTTGATTAAGTGCTTCTTTATAAATGCTATAGTCTTCTTCACTCCCAGTATGTCTATATGTCTTCCACATCATTTGCTTTAAAATATTACAGCATTCTGTTGCTGTCTTATTCTTCAGTGTGCTATTCCAGTCTATCTTTGCTAAATATTCCCTCGTGTCCTCATATCTTCCTTTGTGAAAGTTTTTCCTGTACCTTATTTTTCTATTCCGTTCTCCCTTTACTTTGATGATAAAATGTATCTGGTTGTGATCACTACACCCCAGTGGCTCACATATCTTGACATTATCAACACATTCCTTCCGTGAGCTCAATACTATGTCTAACACATTCTCGCCCCTGGTTGCTTCTAACACATGTTGAGAAAGGAAACTATCTTGAACTAAATTTAAAAACTCTTGATCCTCTCTCCCAGTACTCTGTAGAGATGTCCACTGTATATGCCCATGGTTAAAATCCCCCATAATAATACAGTCCCGTTTACTCACTTCTTTGATAGCGTTATGTATTTTTTCATTCTATTCTATGCTTATATTTGGACTCCGATACACTAACCCAACAGTTAATGTTGAGTTTCCTGTAACTATGTTACACCAGATAACTTCTTCACATTCTGCTTCTTTTTCTAATTTTATTTCATAAGCCTGGATGGATTCTTTAATATATAAAATAACTCCGCCTCCCCTTCTTCCTAATCTATCTTTCCTAAACATTACATATCCTGTCATTCCTAATTCGGCATCTGATATATCGGGGGTGGCCCAAGATTCAGTTATACCTATCATGGGAGGGTCAATATCTTCTACCATAATGTTTAGTTCATTTCTTTTGTTTACTATGCTCCTTGCGTTTAAACAAACACATTTATAATCAAATTCCGTAGGGCTTTCCAGGCTGTTTTTTGCTGATTTCGTTTTGCTATCTTTATCTATGCCTCTATTATTTGGTTTCTCTGTGTATCCCCCCTGAGAAACTACTTTAAAAAGTTGCAACCTGTTCCATTGTCCATCGATCGAAGCAGGTTCTCGGAGAACACTGCTGAGCCCTAGTTAGTGAACAACAGAGAACCGCGGCACACCACAAAGGACTTGTTGTCGAAGAGACATGACATCGTCAATGTTACCGCCATCATTCTGTTGGACAGGTTCTGACGTCAGTTATACTGTTGACACAAAGGTGAGATTTGAAATTGGACTATCGTCACTTATGTCTACTCCAGTCTGCTTTAGCAGTGGCGTGACAACTGCATATTCCATATCGGTTGGCTGCTTCCAGTGACATATTGCATAATGATGTTGACTAGAGTTGGTGTGATGACGTCGACGCGTCTCCATAGAAGCCGAGAGAGGAAGATTTACAAGCCGTTGTTTTCAAGTCAGACGATGGCAGTCTTTGTTGTCGCTGTGAACACTGATAGTCTGCATTGGTCATGATTGTTAGTACTTTATAGCCACACACATGGTGTGTGTAGCTATAAAGTACCTGCGTGTATAGTCATAAATGCATGCTGCGATACATATGTTCACCTACAGTTGTCACGACTGTCTCCACTTCTGTGTCCGGTTATCCGTCGAATTTAAAATTGCATCTAATGCACATCGTTTCGCAACCATCTTAGTTGGCTGTTATCCTGATGGCAGTGTCACTAATAATCTGGATTGAACATCCTTAGTGTAGTTTTAAGTACTAATATAAAAATTTTTTAAAAAAAACCACAAAAAAAAAATATATATATATATATATAATATATATATATATATATATATATACATGTTTAAAAAGAGTGATTTTTTTACTCCTTAAACTATTTGGGGGAAATTATGTTTGGTCCCCCAAAAGTTAATTTTAAACGTATAATTGAAATTGTGGTTCAACAAATTTTTAAAAAAAATTTGGGTTAAAGGGACCCCAAAAAAGGGAAAAATTACATGCTATGCACGTGAAAGATTAATAAAAACAAACTATTTTGAACGGTAATCACATTTTTAACGTCAGTGGTTTATTAATAAAAACAAATTGAACACCTTTTCCATCAAAGTTCGTAAGTCGCGCCATTTTGACTGATGTGTGACGTCGGCAAATGCTTGGCTCATTGAGCTCAGAGCGGGCAACTCTGTATTTAAAATTCCGTTAAAATAATCGCCAGGTGGCGCGTCGCGATGTTTACATCCGCTTCGTGTACCCGGCGTGGGAAGCGAACATGATTTTCGTTCAGAAATAGCTGAATTTCGGTTGCAACGATAAGGGCCAACATTTTCAAGATAGAACTGAACGCGCTGGTAAACCTGGTAAAGAAGACCCGCCGGAAGCCGAAATGCAGAGCCGAGTAACAAGCCGAGGCGACATTGACAAGTGGTCGAAACTCGCTGAAACTTCGAAACACTGACAGGTATTTTGATGGCCTCGCATTCGATCCCGGGATTCGGCGAGTTTCTTCTTAGTCACAGCCATGCCATGTATTATTCTCCAAATCAGTGGTGTAGTGTCGGATATGTTATACACAACGTGAGGTTTCCCAATTTGAAACAAATATCATATGGGGTCATGGCTCTGCGATTTATGTCAGCGTGACACCCACACAGAGTGACAGGCTCGGTCCTTCGCCCTAGCTTAAAACTGTTTTCAGGAATCAATTTCCAAATTGTCCACAACTGTGACAAAAATGCAGATTAATTGTTGTTTTTCAAATACTGGACATTATTATATTAACAGTAGCGACTGTGGCATGCTTTTGTATTATTGATATAGCATGACATGTGCGGCTATGAAACAGATGTGTGTCAATCATAGATATAAATAGAACACACCAGTAGATCGAACTATAGCCATATAGGGGAAAGATTAATTATCTAACTATGTGGTGTCAATATTGATTGTTCTTTTAATAGGCGTGGTATATTTAAAGGGAAAGTTTGGAGCATAATTCTGGAGGGCTAAATAAAAAAAGAAAATCACCACCCATGTTCTTTATGAAATCGACTTCATGCTGAATAATAGTTGTTTTTTAGCTGAAATATATGTACAGTGGAATGTCTCTATTAAATATAACAATTTGAACTGGGTAAAAGTAACACAACTAGCAGAACAAATATTCTAAACTATAACATATGTGGATATATTTATGTATATTCTGCGGTGATCTTAATTGCAATGTAACTTTGTTGTCGAGGTAACCATAATAGTGGCGAGGTAACCATAATAGTAGCCGTCAGGTTCCACATTGTGCTACTAATATTTCTAATTCATGAAAAACTAATTTAAACATCTGGTTCTGTTTCAGATGTGCCATGATATATTACAAATGGCCATGGATTTTATATTCTGTGTTTGGAGCAGACAGTGCTTCCAAATGTAACCGGTTAGACAACTTTCACATGTATCTGCCAACAAAAATGTAAGTATATGTTCATGTATTATAAACAGTGAAATGTGTTGCTCACAATTTATTGACAATGAAAATAACATTAGAGCAACCAGAACACCAAGCAAACTAACATGATACAACATTTATATAATACAAATGATATTTCATACAATGAAAACACCACACATTATTCTATAGTAGAAATATACCCAACAATTAATGTTTAACAGTAACTGATTTAGGATCATTCTAGAATATTTCGAGTAGCATGCCCAGTTGTCCACTATGTCAGAACTAAAAAAACCGTTCCAATGATTTTATAAAAACACAACATGTATTCTACAATGATAATGGATTGAGTTACCTCCATTTTCATATGTCACCTGTCAACACAGTTCTTATATAGTGCGGTATCCAATCCTCAAACATGGGGGCAAATACATTTGTATTTGAAAATATTTAAATATTTTTTTAAGTATCTGTAATTGATGTTTAGGAATAAAAAGTATTTGGATCCCTCAAGAGTATTTTTATTTAAATAAATGTCAATGTATTTGACCCAATGTCTGCTTAGCATTGTCCTTGTCAAAGGGGTTTAACTTTACTCCCTGGCAGACCTACTTAATTAAACACCATCTCATGACTGTGGGAAGCATCCAGCCAAGCTGTAATTAATTAATCAAGACGGTTTGTGTACAAATATCCACCATCGTCTATAGCCAGTTACTTGTTTACACAGCTGAGTGAATTGGAGCAATGACGGGTGAACAGACTTGCCCAAGGTTCGACACAGCACCACATGGTTTCGTTCTCGTAGTTGAGAGTCTGAAGCCGAGTCCAAAGCTTTAAACCACTGCGCCACTGTACATAGTTGATATATTTATTTAGGCCTTATTTTATTTCAGGTGTCCAAGTCGGCCATATACAGAGAGTTTTACCTGGTGGATCCATGGCAGGCTTGGTCGAAGGGTACAGAGAGTCATACCAGTGTATACCAGCCATAAGATGGAACTTCCGTGCTCTCAGCGGAGAACAAGATATGGGATAACACTCAGCACTTGTTGACTGCTGCCCTTACAAATTATCAGTTGATTTGTAAATAAGCAGTTGGATTGATTATGAACAAATCAACTGACTCTTGACACAAGCAGATCTTGTTTCATTAGCTTGGGCATATCTGTCCCAAGGACTGCAATTCCGACATGGACAGTCATTGTGGGCAGCGGCCAGGCCAGAGTTCTGACAAAGATGTAATTCACCATTCTCTCTTTCTGTCTGCCATGGGCTGGTGGATCTGCAGGTAAACATACAGCTGTAGTGTCTTCCGCAGCTCCAATTGCTTGCGTCCTGAACAGAAAACAGCCATGTTGTCAGGGTTCGCTAGGACTTGGCCGGACGTTCTTGCTAGAGCCATGGTTCCATCCCTATAAATAAACAGGACATGCCGTAGTGCTAAATATTGACTGTTTGAATTTACTATGTTTTTATATGAAAAAAGATCATTCAATCTGCGCCAAATAAGCAGCATATATGTTACAGTGTAATAGTGAACAGTGTCCTTTACTTTGGTGCAGTGTGTTGGAAATGGCAATATCAACAACCAGGACAGGATTAGGCTAGATACATTTATCAAGAAAGCAAATGGGACTGTAAGGATGGAACGGGTCATGGATAGAGTACAGAAGTTTTCTGGCAGATGACATACACTCACTAAGATCTTAATTTGACAGCTGACAGATACTGAGTTGCCTTTATTATTGCACAGATAGATAGATGGTGATGCTGCTCCAGCTGCTGTCTTCATTGAATAGAGATGTGTGTATGTTTGTGTGGTGATACATATTACATAAACTAAGGTTTGATAACTGATTACATGATCACTTAGTGTTTATGCACTAGAGTTGACAGTGCTCAGTCATGCAATTTCCTAATGTTGGTAAATGTGGTATTGAATACATAATTGGTAAAATAATACTGCGTCTTACAAACATTTCACTCCAGTCCAGAGATGGAGTAATCGTACTCGTGTACTTGTACTCGTACTCGAGTACGAGTACTTTTTGAGTACTCGTACTCGAGTACGAAGGAAAGTAATCGTACTCGTACTCGAGTACATTACCAAAGTAATTGTACTCACGATTACTTTTCACGATTACATTTTTTTCATATGAACAGTTGCAAGCAAATAATATTTGCTTGTCTAATATATTATATTAGACAGATAAAAATGGCAATATTAGAAGTAATCTAATAAATGTAATAATAATCAAGGTATTCATTTTCTATTACTGTTGAGCATTTCAGTTAAATAAATATTCAGTCAGATTTCTCTAATTAATACCTTCTCTTCCCAGAGAAGCAACATCTCCTCACCCTCCTGCTTAGTACAAAGTACAAGTTATATTGTGACAGTCCCTGAGAAGCACTGCAGGAGATAAGCATCCCCTAACATCTTGCTTTGTAATTTTAGAAGCCAGGCCATATGCCCCACCTGTACTGTTTGCTCTGTCAGTATGGTGTGAATGACTGGTCATATTTCCAACATCCAGAATCCTGACTGGGTCTGGGCGGTTAGCTGCTAAATCCCTGTCTAGTATTATGTTTAATTAAGTGCAAACTGTAAACCTGTCTAAATCCACAACTATTCTGTGTTTGTCCCATCCAGACATGGGGTCAAATACATTGAAATTTATATTTAAATACAAATATTCTTGAGGGATTACAAATACTTTGTATTTAAATACGAATACATTGAAAAGTATCTCAAATACTTTTTCATATATTTTTCAAATACTTTTCATTTTGTATTACTATGTAAATATAAGAAAAGCAACACATATATTGAGACATCTAGTTTATAGGCATAATTAGTGTTTTGCTCATATGATGACAGGCAGACCAGTGCTAGGGAGTATTGTTATTGCTAACTGCATCACAGTGACATCTGACTGAAAGACGTAAAGGCCAAAATATATTGTTTGTATGTTAAGCCAGGAGGTCCATAATAATATAATGCCTATGTTGCCCTCAGAAGAGACACTGCTAATCATTGCTAATGTTGTGAGGAAGGCTCAACTTCAAAGTCAGCCAGGAAACCAGAATAAACTGGTGCCAAATTTGAAGCCTGACTAAAGAACAAAAGGGGATATTGACCTATGGTCACTGTTAGGTATTAATCCATCCTCTGGCTCTGAGCAATCACAAGTTGTGGTCACTGCAGGGCCATGGGGGAAGCCTGCTGTTAAGTGTCTTCATCAGTAATTAGCAATGTTGGGTGAAGTTGCAGTGCATTAAGGTAATCAGTTTGGCAGGCATTACATGTGACAGTGAAAAAGAAATGTTGATACTGACAATGTATTTGAAAAAATATTTGAAAAAGTCAAATACTTTAGGAAAGTATTTAAATACAAATACTTTTAATTCCTAAACATCAAATACAAATACTTAAAACAGTATTTAAATACTTTCAAATACAAATGTATTTGACCCCATGTCTGGACCCATCTGATATACTACATATTTGAATTGGATACTCTTTTGAATATGCCCCCCTGGTTTTGAAGTGTTGTTATTGTAATGTATTTGATGATGTGTATTTGAAATTTGTAAATGCCTCATATTTGTATTTGATTCAGAAACCATAAATTAAGTTATTAATCCAGCGTTAAATGATTCATCCAATACCTGAGAAAGTCGTCTAATTATTAATAATAATAACACCTGGATAGTGGATAGCAGTAATCAGTTAGAACATTAGTGACACAACAACAGAACAAGAATGACACCTAGGGATTCCATGAAAGTCGCCTTTATGTTAGAAACAGGATATTCATTAAAGTAATCATGAAAGTAATTCATGAAATTTTCCAAAATTGTAAAGTAATCGTACTCGTACTCGAGTACATTTGTTTTCTGAGTACTCGTACTCATGCATGTTCAAAGTAATCGTACTCGTACTCGAGTACATTTGTATTGTACTCACTCCATCTCTGGTATATTGTTAACTGGCAAAATGTCATATTGAGACATCACGCTAATGTGCATGGTGGATCATCTGACTTACTTGCTAAACCATTGGATAAATTTTTTTTTTTAATTACATTAGTGATTTGCACGACACAATGGTTGAGGGTAGAGAATTCCACTCATTGTGGTGGAGAAGAAACTGGTTCCAAATGTTTACCGAGTGTTTACCCGAAGATCTAGTGTTGTATTGGATAGAGTGATCTTGTGGGATATCTACAAGTCCACGTTCCATCTAGTATATTATGCTAGTCTGTTAATATTTCTTCTTGTTTGCTCAGTGTGTCCCCAATATTTCAAGAAACTACCAATAAAGGCAATAATATTGCAAATTTGCAAAGTGATTTTTTACAGTACATAAGTTATGTCTCATCATAGCTAATTATTCATCATTTACTGTAAGCCTGTAACATGTCCTAGTATCAATGTTGTATGAGTATCTGAACTGATACAGCACACAGAATTTGTAATTTGTTCTCTCACTGAACAAATAACATGAATGATTGAAAACAACATTCGCAATGCTATTTTTTATGTTTGAATAATATGTTTACTGAAAAATATAGCAGTCATGTTGGCACTTTCAGAGCGGTCAACCTGAAAATAGGAACTGCATGCGTAGCTACGAAACTCGAAAGGCAGTACTTTTGAAGTTATTTAGCGAGTGATATCAAAGTGCCTATATTATCGTTCATGCGGATTGACTATGACGTCTACTATCTGGCTTGCATTCAGCTGTTTTTGTGTGTTATTGACATGTAACTTTACCTAATTTTTATGCCTCTGTTCATGCAAACGTGATATATACCATTCAAAGTAGGATAAAATAAAACAAATAATAATGAATAACAATATCGGACGGCCTAACTCGCTTGGACCTAGTTAGCGGCTCCATGATCCCGTGTACATACCTTCTAGAACGTTAACTGTGGTGGACGTTTACGAACAATATCAGTATGTACATAAGTCATCTCGACAGACATCGCAATGTGTCTAATGGTACAAGATTCAAATAATTTAGATACAGAAGACTTAATAATATTTACTAACCTTCTTGCGCGCTTTGATGACTTGGCTACGGCGACGGAAGGATTCGACCGGTAACCCGTTTCGACGACTATCGTTGGTGATTAAATATCGCGCTAATATCGTTTGCACAGCTCCATACTTGAAAACTCGACGTCGCCGACGTTTCTGCGGATCTTGACCCAGTATATACGGTGAGAAACATCCTATTCGAAGCAACGTTCTTCGAACGGATGTCCTTCTTCGAAGTTCGCGTATCTTACAACATTGTGTTTACAACGGCGATAGCATTGACGCACGAATCGGACACGTGACTTTAAGGCCGGTTCTGCGTGCTGAGTGGTCAGACCACGGTCAGACAACAGGAAGAGGCGCATCATGGACGCCTCTATGAAGCCGATGATTTCAGTAAAATTATCCACTTTGGAATTATTTTACTAATAAACTACTGACGTTAAAAATGTGATTACCGTTCAGAATGGTTGCTTTGTATTAGCTCTTTCACGTGCATAGCACTTAATATTTCCCTTTTGGTTCCCTTTAATAAGGTGATTGTTCATGCTATTTATTGTACTCCTGTTTTATGACATATTGTGAATAAAATATCACTACTACTATTCCTAATTATAATTAATAATAATTCAATTACTTCTAGAAAGTTAATTTACACATACCGTCGAAAGCTCTAAATAAAATGGTTGTGTTCAATTTTTGTGTGTGTGTGTGTTTTATATATATATATATATATATATATATATATATATATATATATATATATATATATATATATATAATGTATGTATGTATGTATATATATAATGTATGTATTATATATATACATATATATACAAAATATATATATATATATATATATATATATAAAAACACACACACACACACACACACACACACACACACACACACACACACACACACACACACACACACACACACACACACACACACACACACACACACACACATTGAACATAACCATTTTACGTGAGAGCTTTCGACGGTATATGTAAATTAACGTCCCTCAGTCAAATGTAGTTTCTTTCGCCTATCCTCGAATACTTAACTTATGTCGTGTTGATGTTTAACGGTTGACAAGCAAGTTGCGTGCAACGTTCAGTTAAAATGTAAAGCTCTGCTTCGAGTCGGTTTAGATTTATAATAGCACTTTTTATGTCAACGTCTACTGCGCAACAGATGGCTGTGTCACTTGGGGACATTTTTCAACTAAAGACCATTGTGTCAGTCGAGGTGCAGTTTACTTGAGGATGACACGCACATACCTAGTTTGTTATTAAATCGCTGTGCGTGGTGCGCATCTAGATGATGGGAAAATACCCATTTAGAGTGTTGATTGGCTAAGACTAATGGCGGAATAGCAGTCAAACTCTTCGACGGTGTTATGGCTCGATTGTCATAAAGCCAGCAGTCTCAACGTGCGCCACAAAGATCACAGCTTCAGAAGAAACCAGAGGACATTCGACTGGTCCCGGACGTAAGTATTTAACTCTTAAACACGTGCTCATGTCTGTGTCGTAGTAGTGGCACATTTCAAGTGAGATCATCTATTTAGTATGTATTACGTTTTTACCAACGGACTTCTACATAAAATACCGCAATTATAATTATTTTATACAGGATGGTGACGTCTTAATACAACTTTCATAAAGCAACCCATGTCTTATTTTGACAGTTATTTCAAAGCGTGCAATGTGTGGATTATATGATAATACGTACGAAAAACCAAACACATTTAGGAGCATATACGAATAGTTCGATGGCTAAACTGAGATTAGATAATGTTAGTTGTCGGCACAGACAGGCAGGCTAAAATGTAACGTGTTCGATTCATACGATGTGGAGTTGAAAAGTTTAAGAACACAGATGATGAAGCACACACATATTCGCACATGCACACACGGATGCTAAGATATAACAACAGTCTTGCTATATCTATGTTTAACAGTTTTTACAACACTTCCAACGGCACCAACACGAAGGAGGCTTCAATGGAGAAATCAACGTTCCACCCAGTAGAATCTGGGTCGGTGAGTGATTTACGTTGAAAGGAAATTTCGGAGGCATATTACTCCTAAATTATGAACACTTAACAGTTTCTTAAAAAAACCTTAACTCTTTGTAATGTATGTAAAGTTTAACTCTTCATGTGCCGTGCCGTGCCGTGCCGTGCCGTGCCGTGCCGTGCCGTGCCGTGCCGTGCCGTGCCGTGCCGTGCCGTGCCGTGCCGGGCGTGCGTGCCGTGCCGTGCCGTGCCGTGCCGTGCCGTGCCGTGCCGTGTCGTGTCGCGTCGCGTCGCGTCGCGTCGCGTCGCGTCGCGTCGCGTCGGCCGTGCCGTGCCGTGCCGTGCCGTGCCGTGCCGTGCCGTGCCGTGCCGCCGTGCCGCCGTGCCGTGCCGTGCCGTGCCGTGCCGTGCCGTGTTATGTTATGTTACATTAGACAAAACAAGTGTCGTGGTTTCATTGAGCTATATTCGTCTTATATGTGTACACGTAGATGACCAGTCGAGAGACTTGCGGAAAGATGACCGTCTCCCTCGGCGTGTACGGCTTTGTCGTCAGCCTCGTTTTGGCGGCGGCGATCGCTGGTGGCGCCGTCTACATCAACAACCTGAAGCAGGACCTGAACGTGTGTAAGGTATGCCATGTGTGGAAATAAAATCAACCATAGAACAGACAACCGACTCGGGACGAGAAACACCGTTTGACGGCTCACTCCGTTTAACCGATGTCTAAATCTCTTCACCTATTCTTAATATTCTAAATAACTCGAATTGGCAGCACTCGGGTAAACCAGCAGAAACAAGGGTTGTTGACATCAGTTATCGTGAACAATGTAATGTATTAACTTATGTTTGACCGGAAACAGCATATTGTCTTTCCGAATGTTATTTTCAGGAAGACGCATAACAACATGGACACAACAGCTTTGAAAACCTTCACGAACGAGGCAAGTTGTCAAACTACTGCTAGATAAACCAGCGTCATAAACCAAACGAATCCCGTTAAAAGAACAGGAAACTGATAACTGCGCATGCGAGGGCAATTATACTAATCACACAGCTCACATATTGAAATTAGACTAAAGGGCAATTGAATTGGCGAATTCAAAAAGTGGCCCAACTCCAGCGAATAAAATATTGCAGGAGGACTGATTTATAATTACTGTTTTCTTCAGAATATGTACAACCTGTTATATTTAATTTATGTCATCCCTTAGTATTTGAGGAATATCGTACAATAAATATAATATGTTGTGGAAATTACATATTCTGAAAACAAAAGTAGACAAGATGTCCTCCAGCAAAATATTACCCGACGGGATAGAGCCTGTTTGTAATTCGCCAATTCAGTTGTATTCTCCTGTCCTGCCAGAATGGTCCGATTGTAAGCATCTGTGCTGTAGTTACAAATATTGTGTGTAATAATTTGTAGAATTGCTCATTTATATGTTTAATGTATGTTATATATTGTAGTAATTAAATGTTATGTTTAAAGGTTTTATTAATGCAAACGACCATAATAGCAAAGCATTCTCCATATGCTTAGTAGGACAATTATCACCAATATGCTAATGTCTTACGTATGTGTTTGGTACCAACGTACATTTCTAACAGTTCAACGTCGTGTATCGCGACGCACCGAATGACCCCCAGAAGATTCAGCTAAATACCTTGACCAAGACGGAGATCTTCATTCAGAACGGAACCGTCGCCGTCTTTGACTTCCTCAAGGTAGCAATTTGATATTTTCTTTCTTCCAT
>JAODUO010001302.1:50000-62500 GCA_025642075.2 Ridgeia piscesae
GCACCCCGCACCACGCACCACGCACCACGCACCACGCACCACGCACCACGCACCCCGCACCACGCACCACGCACCACGCACCACGCACCACGCACCACGCACCACGCACACGCACCCCGCACCACGCACCACGCACCACCACCCCCACCCCGCACCACGCACCACCACCACGCACCACGCACCCCGCACCACGCACCACGCACCACGCACCACGCACACGCACCACGCACCACGCACCACGCACCCCGCACACGCACCCCGCACCCCGCACACGCACCCCGCAACACGCAACCGCAACACGCAACACCACACGCAACACGCAACACGCACCCAAAACGCACCACGCACCACGCACCCCCACACCACCCCCACCACCCCCACCACCACCACCCCCACACACCCCCACCCACCCCACCCCCCACACCCCACCCCCACCCCCACACCCCACACCACCTCCACCACCACCACCCCCACACACCAACACCATTACACACAAAACACACACATCAAAACATCACACAACACACATTACACCCTTCACACACAAAACACAAAACACAAAACACAACACCCCAAAACCCCAAAACCCCACACCCAAAACACAACACACACATACACAACCATTAAAAACCCCACACCCCACACCCCACACCCCACACCCCTTTACACATTCACACTCACACATTACACATTCACACATTCACACATTCACACATTCACACATTCACACATTCACACATTCACACATTCACACATTCACACATTCACACATTCACACATTCACACATTCACACATTCACACATTCACACATTCACACATTCACACATTCACACATTCACACATTCACACATTCACACATTCACACATTCACACATTCACACATTCACACATTCACACATTCACACATTCACACATTCACACATTCACACATTCACACATTCACACATTCACACATTCACACATTCACACATTCACACATTCACACATTCACACATTCACACATTCACACATTCACACATTCACAATCTCACACATTCACACATTCACACATTCACACATTCACACATTCACACATTCACACATTCACACATTCACACATTCACACATTCACACATTCACACATTCACACATTCACACATTCACACATTCACACATTCACACATTCACACATTCACACATCACACATCCCCACATTCACACATTCACACATTCACACACACACATTCACACATTCACACATTCACACATTCACACATTCACACATTCACACATTCACACATTCACACATTCACATTCCACATTCACACATTCACACATTCACACATTCACACATTCACACATTCACACATTCACACATTCACACATTCACACATTCACACATTCACACATTCACACATTCACACATTCACACATTCACACATCACATTCACACATCCCCATTCACACATTCACACATTCACACATTCACACATTCCCCATTCACACATTCACACATTCACACATTCACACATTCACACATTCACACATTACACATTCACACATTCACACATTCACACATTCACACATTCACACATTCACACACACACACACCACATTCACACATTCACACATTCACACATTCACACATTCACACATTCACACATTCACACATTCACACATTACACATTCCCCATTCACACATTCCCCATTCACACATTCACACATTCACACATTCACACATTCACACATTCACACATTCACACATTCACACATTCACACATTCACACATTCACACACACACACACACATTCACACATTCACACATTCACATTCACACATTCACATTCACACATTCACACATTCACACATTCACACATTCACACATTCACACATTCACACATTCACACATTCACACATTCACACATTCACACATTCACACATTCACACATTCACACATTCACACATTCACACATTCACACATTACACATTCACACATTCACACATTCACACATTCACACATTCACACATTCACACATTCACACATTCACACATTCACACATTCACACATTCACCCTCCAAAATTAATTCCCTTTAAAAAACCCCTTCACACATTCACACATTTTCACACATTCACACATTCACACATTCACACATTCACACATTCACACATTCACACATTCACACATTCACACATTCACACATTCCCCCACATTCACACATTCACACATTCACACATTCACACATTCACACATTCACACATTCCCCCACATTCACACATTCCCCACACATTCCCCCACATTCACACATTCACACATTCACACATTAATTTACACATTCACACATTCCCCCACACACAACACACACACAACACACACACAACACACACAACACACACACACACACACACACACACACCACACATTACACACACCACCACACACAACACAACACACACACAACACACACACAACCACCACAACACACAAACACACAAACGACCCCACAACGAAAACCCCCCACACGACACACACAAACAACACAACGCAAAAACACTACAGCACCCACTAACACACATATACACAACAAACACACACAACACACACACGACACACACAAACTCATATACCACAGCACACACACGCCACACAAACCCCAAAAACACACACCCACACACACACACACACACACACACACACACAGACACACACACACAAAGACACACACACATACACACACACACACACACACACACACACACACACACACACACACACAAAACACACACAACAAACAAACACACACCACACCACACACACACACCACACACACACACGCACACACCCCACACACACACACACACACACACACACACACACACACACACACACACACACACACACACACACACACACCACACACACACACACACACACACACACACACACACACACACACACACACACACAATTGTTATGTATAAACAGTTTTTAAACTAGTTTCCATATATAATATTCTCTCTCTATTTCCATCTTTCTCCATTTCTCTTCTCTCCCTCCCCCCTCTCTCTGGGTCTGTCTACTTCTCTCTCTCTCTCTCTCTCTCTCTCTCTCTCTCTCTCTCTCTTTTCTCTCTCTCTGTCTGTCTGTTCTCTCTCTCTCTCTCTTTTTCTGTTTGTGTGTCTGTCTCACTTACTCACTCACTCACTCACTCACTCACTCACTCACTGCTCGCTCACATATTCACTCACTCACTCACTCACTCACTCACTCACTCACTCACCCATTCACTCACTCACTCACTCAATCAATCACTCACTCACTCACTCAGTCTCTCTCTCTCGCTATATATAAATATATATATATATATATATATATATATATATATATATATATATATATATATATATATATATATATATATATATATATATGTCTCTCTCTCGTCTCTCTCGGTTAATTTAATACTAATATACTGATCAGTGGTATTTGGTATTTCTGTTTCATAATTGTATAGTTACGATGCGATGAACTTGGGACATGCCTATTTGTCTGCTCATATTTTAACTGGCAATTTGGCGGGTACATTGAGCAATAAATTGCAACACATAACAGTTCTGCTTAACATTCCGTGTAGAAAGATTTGAATTTGTGAAATAGTGTTTATGAGGTTTGATAACCGGCGTCGATCTGACTTACCTAATTATGACTCCAGCCAAGAGAGTGAGGAGAGAAAAGGTTGCAGTGAAAGGCACGATCACAGTTCTTGGATTGGAGATTGAGGTTGACCTTGAGATTGAGTAAGTGTAATAAAGCACTACGACTTTAAATGCTAATATTGCTGGCGCCATATTGTTTAAATTTACTTTAGACAATTTATAAATACAATTGTTATGGTTATATCACAGTTGCAAGTATACGTAACAAAGAGGATTTAGACATTATAAAATTATATTTCTCCCAACGAAGAGTAAATAGTATTATTGTCTTGGATATGGGAATGTTTACACACGGAATATAGGAAACGTCAAAATCTACTATCGTACGCGGCTGTAAGTAACAATTGATCACTATGACATTATCTAACATACTATTACAAAATATTGTTATTAATAAAATAAAGTTTGGTCGACTAAGTAGGGTTTGTTTGCTAATTATATGATATTTTTAATGTGTTATCCATCGAAATGAAATATTATATAATGATGCTGTAATTGGTAATGTGTTGGAATGTTCCTGGTTTACCTGTCTGTCTTAAACTCGGATACAAATGTAGTTATTTGAGCTACTTACTTCACCAGTGATATATCTAATCTTATCCATTCCTTTATGTAGGCAATACCCATTTATGTTTTGATACATTGTTCTGTATTTAGAACATCCAGCTAGTAATCCAGAGAGGAAGACATCCAGGAAGCCAGCCAGGAAGAGGAAGAGACCTTGCCAGACAGATTGCTAGCTAGACACAAACAGCCAGCCAGCCAACCAGACAGCTAGCCAGCCAAACAGCTAAACAAGCAGCCACGCAGCCAGGCAGCCAGCCAGCCAGCCAGACCGACAGCCCAACTGCTACATAACTAACCAGCTAACCAATCGAAACCTGACTAGTTTATTGGTGTATTTAGCCTGCAACTAAAATAAAACAATTACACTAACCAAGCACTAACCAGCCCATAACAATTGGTCGTTTCGTAACGATCTCAATATGTATAAATTCACAAAATAAAGTTACGGCCGGAGTCATAAAATGAACCGGTCAACACAACTACAGTTCGTCTTTGTCTGAAACTGTAAATATGGCGCGCCAGGAAGACATTGACAGCCAGCCAGCCAGCCAGCCAGCCAGAAAGCTTGCCTACCAGACAGCTAGGCAGCCAGACAGCCTGCTAGCCAGACAGCCAGCCAACCAGACAACTAGCCAGCCAGACATCTAGCCATCCAGACAGCTAGCCAGCCAGACAACCAACCAACCAACCAACCAGAGAGCTAGCCAACCACACAGCGAGCCACACAGGCAGACTGCCAGCCCAACTGCTACATAACTAACCAGCTAACCAACCGAAAACCTGACTAGTTTACCGGCGTATTTAGCCTTAAAAAATAAACCAAACAGCCAGCCCATACAAATTGATCGTTTCATAACGATGTCTATATATACAAATTCATAATTACATGTCATAATAAAGATACGGCCGAGATCATCAAATAAACCCATCAACACAACTACAGTTCGTCTTTGCCTAAATATTTTTTGGAATTGCTATTTTTCTATCGCCAGTATTTGAAATGTAATAAATAGCATGCATGCATATGTACGCATTGTTAATACTATTTGTTAATATAACTAGTATCCCTATTTCAAATGTGATAAATTAATAAACAAAACTGAGGAAGAAACGAGAACGTGGACGTCTATCGATTTGTAGAAGTCTACGATTTATTTATGATATTGATACAAGTATTTAACCAAATTTGAGGAAATAAAGTCTGTGAAAAGATGCTATATTAGTGGTATTTTGATTTTGATGGCGAACTGCGTTCACGCAGAAACACACTGACGCCATTATTCTTGCTACGTAGACATACAGCAAAACACAATGATATATGATAATATTAAACAAAATAAGCACAGTGTGATTTATATCAGTTGTAGCGCCATCAGAAGTTTGACGTTTTGCTAGAATATTTTTATTTCTATATAGAGTGTGTCGGTGTTTCGGTGTGCCGTTGGGTATGTCGGAATAGCGGTGTGTCGGTGTGTCGGTGTGTCGGTGTGTCGGTGTGTCGGTGTGTCGGTGTGTCGGTGTGTCGGTGTGTCGGTGTGTCGGTGTGTCGGTGTGTCGGTGTGTCGGTGTGTCGGTGTGTCGGTGTGTCGGTGTGTCGGTGTGTCGTGTGTTGGTGTGCTGTGTCGGTGTGTGGTGCAATGTCGTGTGTCGGTGTGTCGGTGTGTCGGTGTGTCGGTGTGTCGGTGTGTCGGTGTGTCGGTGTGTCGGTGTTTCGGTGTGTCGGTGTGTCGGTGTGTCGGTGTGTCGGTGTGTCGGTGTGTCGGTGTTCGGTGTGTCGGTGTGTCGGTGTGTCGGTGTGTCGGTGTGTCGGTGTGTCGGTGTGCCGGTGTGCCGGTGTGTCGGTGTGTCGGTGTGTCGGTGTGTCGGTGTGTCGGTGTGCCGGTGTGTCGGTGTGTCGGTGTGTCGGTGTGTCGGTGTGCCGGTGTGCCGGTGTGTCGGTGTGTCGGTGTGTCGGTGTGTCGGTGTGTCGGTGTGTCGGTGTGTCGGTGTGTCGGTGTGCCGGTGGGTATGTCGGTAGGTGTCGGTGTGTCGGTGTGTCGGTGTGTCGGTGTGTCGGTGTGTCGGTGTGTCGGTGTGTCGGTGTGTCGGTGTGCCGGTGGGTATGTCGGAATAGCGGTGTGTCGGTGTGTATGTCGGTGAGGCAGTGTGTCGTTGTGTCGGTATGTCAGTGGGTGTGTCGGTGTCTCAGTGTATCAGTGGATGTGTCGGTATGTCAGTGGGTGTGTCGGTGTCTCAGTGTATCAGTGGATTTGTCGGTATGTCAGTGGGTGTGCCGGTGTGTCAATGGGTATGTCAGTGGGTGTGTCAGTATTTCAGTGGGTGCGTCGGTGTGTCAGTAGGTGTGTCGTTGTATCAGTGGGTATGTCAGTATTTCAGTGGGTGTGTCGATGTGTCGGTACTTCCGGTGGTTACTTTTTGTTACACACTTCGGCGACTTCCCTCTGCGAGTCACCCCAGGAACCTATCGAAAATCCCTCAACTGCTCCTTTTACCCCCTCACATATCACACAAATGCAAAAAAACACGCCAAAATAACAAATATGTTGTGACGTTTCCCATGAACGAAGTTGCATAGTCGTGGAACGTTTCAATCGCCGCAGGTTTCAGGGTGTCCACAAGAGCTGTATCGCCAATGATCACAATATGAACTTCCTTCTGCAAGCTGTCATGTACCTATAGTTTGATTTTAGCTTCAATAGTCGATGCTAAATAGATCTTAAAATACGGGGATAACATGCAAGTTCTAGATTATGTATTTCTTGTGTCACGGAAATAACAGGTTTTCACGGGGCTATCCTAGCAAATGGGCCATATATGATTGTTGGTAAAGGCCAAAAGCAAAATATTATAGCATTTTTTACATCAACTTTGTGTCTATAAGCTACGTAGTTCGTAAGCAATATCAATAATAGGCGTTGTCGGGTGCTATCTTTAAAAATGCTGTAGGCATATATTACAAAATGGCGAATATTTTTTAAAGTCAATCAATGTCAAAAGTAACATAATTTAAATTATCGTTTCTAAGAACCCTACATTATGACATCAAGTTTATGACATCACGTTTATGAATTTTGGTAAATATAAACGTTTTATTATCGGACATAGCTATCCTTCAAACTATCCATCACCGTAAACACAGCTGTTCTACGTTTTTGAGATATTGTGAAATTGGCACTGACGACCGCCACCTGTAAAACAATATTTTAAAACATTATTATTTCCATATATTCACGGCTGTGTGTCGAGCCGATTAGTTGTTGCTCTGGTTGTTGGTGAAACCGTGATCTTCGTGTTGACACTACAGCCTGTGTGGCACCCAAGCTACAAAGTAATGGTTGTTTTTCCCGTTGCCTTGACGTGCGATACGCAGAGACATTGATAAACTGTTCACACATAGAGCCACCTTCGAGCAGGCTGCATGTCGTCTGCCTTTATATCATCCACGATCGTCAGCTTACATAAACATCCCCCGTTGGTGACGTTTGGTAGACTCAAGTCACGCCTGTTTTTTTAATCAAATTACATCATTGTGGTTTCAGCCCGTCGCTGAGGTCAAAATGGAAGCTACAGTGAGTTGCTGCGCCTAGCTGTTGGCGCAATTCATGATTTCCGTGATCATTGTCACCGGCAAAGTGTTCCAGTGCTTCTGCTTGTAATAATCCTTCGGACAATATAACTGAAATACGCTATTTCGGAACAGTTCGATTATTACGACCAACAACAAAACAAAGTCCTATATGTTAACATGGAGACTTGCACGCCCTATTGCTGTTCCACTCGTATGTTGAAAAGCCGTGATCTGCGTGGCGCACGTAGACAAGACACGCTTTATTGCAACTGCGCCGCAGCACTAACCGAGAGTGTGTGTTCTTCCGCTATAGGTCGTAGCCAATCAAAAACTGAATGGTTGTTTTTCGGGTGTCCCGGCGTGTCTCTAACAGAGCCATTTATGATCAACTATACAGTGACGTTCACACGTAACGCCATCCCCAAGTCTATTGCATGGCGTTTAACGGTACGTTATCCACGACCGTTCGGCACCGAGATCGCCAGTTGACATACAAAGTTCCACTGGTGTCTGTTTGGTTGCGTGTCTTTATTCATTCAACTTGTGTACTATCCGACGCAAGACGTCACAGTGGGATCTACAGCGGGTTACTACATCCATGTTTTATGCAGTGAACGATGGCTGACCGTTTTTTTCAACATGAACACCGACTTTAAACGACGGTGTACGTTTTTACGAAACTGCGTAGTTGGAAGCAAGACATTTGGAATAGTAAATGTCATTTTCAAAAGAAGTGCTATTTGTCTAACTCACAATGTTCGAAAAACAAGTTTTATATTTTGGGGGCATTTGTGTTACACGAAAACAAATGGCCGCCATATGAACTTTGCATGCAACTTGCTTTTTATTGGGATTTACTGATTAAACACCAAACGCCATAAAGATGTCAGCGTGTATGCGTGCATGGATGGCCGAACTAAAATACCACTGCGTCAGAAACTGTTGTGTATGCACACCTTTGATATTTCTCAAGCTAAACCATATATTAAATATGCACTGGTAATACCCCCAATCCTTCCATGTTCCATCTGAGACAAAAACAGAATTTTGCTCCTGAGTGTTTCGTTAATAAATAACGCGTCAGATAAAAGATTACTGTGTGAGCTGCGCGGTGAGAAAGTATAGCCGCAGTAACTACATGTTACTGAGATGATGTATCTTCATCTACCCGGAATTTCCCAGCTTAGTCATTTATAGCAGGATGTTTGCTATGATGAACATGTGAAAATTACCTTCAAAGGGAATTGCAGTCAACTTGGCTCTGCCTTAAATATACATACCGGTACACAGGGAGATAGCTATTTGCAAAGCGTGACTGCAACCCCTCTTTTACGATATTTCTTATCTACCTGGTTTGTGTCACTACCAGCTGCACAACTGCTAATCAGTAATGTGCGCCTTTAGATTTAGAACCAAAAGTTAATCTACCGAAGAGATAGACCCTCTAAATTCCACCAGTCTTATCAGTTGTAATCACGCGTCTGAGACAGTCTTATCAGTTGTAATCACTCGTCTGGGACAGTCTTATCAGTTGCAATCACCCGTCTGGGACAGTCTTATCAGTTATAATCACCCGTCTGGGACAGTCTTATCAGTTGTAATTACCCGTCTGGGACAGTCTTATCAGTTGCAATCACTCGTCTGGGACAGTCTTATCAGTTGTAATTACCCGTCTGGCGCAGTCTTATCAGTTGTAATTACCCAACTGGGACAGTCTTATCAGTTATAGTCACCCGTCTGGGACAGTCTTATCAGTTGTAATTACCCGTCTGGGACAGTCTAATTAGTTGTAATTACCAGTCTGGGTCAGTCTTATTAGTTGCAATTACCCGTCTGGGTTAGTCTTATAAATTGCAATTACCCGTCTGGGACAATCTGTATGTTGTCAAGACTGTCTCTGGTTACGTCCCTACTGCCATGGTGAAAAACGCCCAAAAAGACTCACGTATCTGCCTATTCGCCCTGATAGTCCAGGAGCCTCCGGACGTTTTTGAATATCCCAGACTAGAAGCAATTCTCCCTGAAATTTCACTTAATATCCCTAACAGCACCTGCTTATTCCGAAGTCCAGCCCAACATGATGGTGATGTTGCGACACAAAATAAAACATTAATATGACCGAACTGTCAATATTCACGTAAAATCTTGAATTTCCAGGATTTCAAACTTCAAATGTTGGTACGCATCATAATACAGGAAGCCTTGGCAGACAAAATTAGGGTTACATTGAAGCCACATTGCTAACAAGATGATACAGGGGACGTAACGGAACCACCACAAAATGAAGTCTGAAGACAAAAAGCAGAATATGGTTTCGTGAACATATGACCGTAATGTTTTTACATACGCGTGAGAAATAAGCAATAGTCATGCAGGCCATATATAATACCACACTGGTGTCGCTGTCTCTAAAGAAAGTGTCGAGACAGTTGGCGTGTTGCCATTTCTGCGGCAGTGAATGGGTTTTTCAAATGTCGGATTTTTCTTTTTCTTTTTACGCAAATATATCATAATCTGTGGAACCTAGTTCACATCGCCACATATGCTCTCGTTCATGTGGATATATATGGTCCCTCGTTCATGTGGACATATAATTGTCTCTCGTTCATGTAGACACATTGGTTCATGTGAACAGTTATGGTCTCTCACTCAAGTGGACATATATGGTCCCTCATTCATATGGACACATTGGTCCCTCGTTCGTGTGGACACATATGGTCCCTCGTTCGTGTGGACACACATGGTCTCTCGTATGTCTCTCGTTGATATGGACATATAAGGTCCTTTATTCATGTGAACACATATGTTCTCTCGTTCACATGGACACGTATGGTCTCTTGTTCATGTGGACATATGTGGTCCCTCATTCATATGGACATATGGTCCCTCGTTCATGAAGACACATATGGTCCCTCATTCATGTGGACTCACATGGTCTCTCGTTCATATAAACACACATGGTCTCTCGTTCATGTGGACACATATGGTCTCTTGCTCATATGGACACGTATAGTATCTTGTTCATGTGAACACATATGGTCTCTTGCTAATATGGACACGTATAGTCTCTTGTTCATGTGAACACATATGGTCTCTTGCTCATATGGACACGTATAGTCTCTCATTCATGTGGGCACATATGGTCTCTCGTTCATGTGGACACATGGTCCTGTAGTGCAAGTCGAGCAGCACGCCGACAGAAAGCGACACTTGTAGGGATGGCTGTGGATACATTACGGATGCGATGGAGAACAGCCAGAGGGAAAATATTGCCTTGCGGCGCTGCCATATGTGTAGACAATTGCATAGTGTTTTCGTCCAAATACTGTGCCAAAACTCGAAGCGACAATGTTACAGTTAAAGGACAAGGATGCGGAATTACATCAACTGGTGAAGGAGCAGGGCAATACTAATATTAACATTACTTAAACTACCTACATTAGCTTATCGAAGATTACGAGGATACATGATAGAAGTCTACAAAATAATATATAACATTTATGGCCACGAAAATGCACCAAATCTTTTGAGAAATAAAAAATTGTCACAAAAATTATTCACCGAAATAGCTAAACTAAATCTAAGAAGAAATGTATTTCCAATTAGAGTTACCGAACCACGGAATAGTGTCTCTGAAACAGTGGTATCAATAAATTCACTACAATCACTTAAAACCCAACTAGACAAAAGTCTGATCTAGCCAGTATATTGTATGTGACTATGAAGCTTAAGCGAAGAGGCAGCTTTGTATATTTAGGTGGAACGATATGTGGGGATGGCGATTCGGACACATACATTAGCAGAAGAATTACAGCCGGGGCAAACACTTGGAAGAAGGTCGAAACGTTGTGAGGAGGCAGACGGACATCTCGTAAACGTAAAGGAAAGATGATCACATGGGGTGTTACTCCGGCATACACGTATGGCTTAGAGACGATGGCACTAACAGAGAAACGGGAGAAGGTGCATGTCTGCGAAAACAACTGGATAAGAATAATCATGGGAGTTAAGAGAGCGGATAAGTTGGACAAATTGAGAGTGGATGTTGGAATTAAGCAAACGGCAGACGACGTTGGAGACTGTTAATAGAGAACGTAGTGAGAGAAAAGTGAGGAAAGAAAATATGAAGATAAAGACGATGGTAATCAACCTCATCCGTGACGACAGGGACGCCAAGAGGAGAACAGAATGTTATGCGTCTATGTTACAGCGTGTTGTCCCTTGGCATCGGTTCACAAATCGCCTAAGAACTGTGAAACAAATAGGCGAGCAATTGCATGCATGGTCCAGTTTATTTATATCTTCGTCCATATACATGTGTTCTTTTGAATTGTCCAAAAGGTAAGACGTACGATATTTAGGAGAATATATACTTTGTTCACAAGTTAATTTCTATGGAACAAATAACAATTGACCTTCTACTACATTTCTGTCAAAGGTTAAACAAGTTTTCATGTTTGACGGATTTTGGGTGGCGGCCATTTGGTTGGCTGGCTGGCTGGCTGGCTTGCTCGCTGGCTGGCTGTCTGGCTGGCTGGCTGGCTGGCTTGCTCGCTGGCTGGCTGGCTGTCTGGCTGGCTGGCTGGCTGGCTGGCTGGCTGGCTGGCTGGCTGGCTGGCTGGCTGGCTGGCTGGCTGGCTGGCTGGCTGGCTGGCTGGCTGGCTGGCTGG
>JAODUO010001302.1:67500-70000 GCA_025642075.2 Ridgeia piscesae
AGAGTCATCGTTTTGTTTTGACAATATTTTATTTGATGTGATTTATTTGTTGCTTATGTGTTTCAGAGTAATACAAAACACCTTCTTTTTATCATGGGAGGACTGCGTTAAGAGAGACCTGGAGAGAGTGCGAGGAGAACGGAATGGAGAAAAAGAGAGTTAGAAGGAGTCAGAGACCGGTTATAGAGAACGTAGAGAGAATAAACTGAGGAGAGGAATGAAACGTCGGAAGAAAAGACGATAGCAACCATGGCCAAACTCACTCCTGGCGATAGGGACAACAAGAGGATAACAACCCACTAAGTGGTAACTGAAAATAAATTTGACTCACGCCTAAAACAGTTTGTCGATCGCCGATGTACGTCATAGCACGGGAACTTAACTGGACCTAAACAATTACTTCCCCTAATGAAGAGAACCGATTCGAGTATTATATCTACCGGTAAATTCATTCAACTTGAGCCACTTACCAACCGAGGTTCTGTTGGTAGGAACGTTGATGTCTTCGTTGTAGTCTCATTCTTATTGACAACGTAGGAAGTGTTGTCAAAACTGATAAACATAAATATAGGCAAGGCTGTAGTTATTTCTTAGCAGTGTTTAGTAATGTCCAAAGAACATCATGAGAATACAGGTTTCTCAAGTTTTTTTTCACCATCAACAATTTAACTATATTCGAGCAAGTGTGTATGTATAACATTTCTATAGCGCCTATATCCTTAATATATTCAAAATCAGAGGCGCAACAAACATCATTTGACGTTGTCATAAACTGGGACATGCAAAGGTCGTTATTGGCGCATGGGACCGCCGAAAATGTATGGCGGGAAAGCAATTTCAAACAAAGGTGTTTCCATTTTCTAACGAATGGTGACTATAGTTTCACATGATTTAATAGTATTAATGAGTTGATTCCAAATTGTTAGGCGCAACTACAGAGAAAGCCCGTTTGCCAGTATTCAGCTTCGTTTCAGTAATAAAAAGTTATTTGGAAACGGATGATGTAAGGGTCCTAGAGATATCCGAGAAATGTAGCAGATTAACTAAGTGTGTCGATTGTTGAGTAGAAAGAGTACGGTATGTAACAGTACCAGTTTAAATTTAATTCGATATACAACTGGAAGCCAATGTAAGTAACAGTAGACGAAGCAGTTCCATTGAGCTACGCGAGTAACCCGAATAACAGGAGTGCAAATTGAACATCCAAGATAACTTGCCCACGTGACCCTTATTGACATAGATAAACAAGGTGAACCTTCAAGGCCGCCAACCGAGGCAATTGCAGTTTAGAGAGGATTCACTCGAGTAACTGACGTCATTAGCAGTGACAGCCAATAGGGAACGTAGGTCCTCTCTACTACACAAGAAATTAATTAAACACTACAATATATAATCATGTAAGGCCTCAGATCATTTAAATGTGCATTTATTATATTAAGTTAAAGTTACCACATTCTCTGTATTATTATTATTTAAGACCAAGAAGATGAACATCACAATTTACACACTGAACAACTGATTACTTTATGTAATCTCCGTGATCACAATCAACTCTGTTCAGTGTCATTATTCTTGTAGTACTGCGTGCGCAGTGTAAATAACCATAAACCGGATACCACTTTAGAGTTACGCGAATAACCCGAGTTATCGCCCATAAAGACGGCAACGCGTTTCCGCACTAAGGATACTCACACCTGTGTGTCGAGGTGATTGTGATTACGCTGACTGCTGGTAAAGCCGTGATCTGCGTGTCCCACGGTAACACTACATACTTTTGGCACCCTGGTTATAAACTAATGGGCGGGTTTCCCGTTGCCTTGACGTGCGTCACAAAGAGACATTGGTAGACTGTTCACACATTGAACCACCTTCGAACAGGCTGCATGACGTCTGCTCATGTATTATCCACGATCATCAGTTTACATAAACATCCCCCGTTGGTGACGTTTGGTAGACTTGAGTCACGCCTCTTTTTATTCAACTCAACTTACATAATTGTGATCAACGATAGTGTTTAGACCGTCGCAGAGGTCAAAATGAAACCCACAACAAAGCCTGTTGCCTGGTAGACGTTGACATGCAATTTCACAACATGATCATGCATTTTACACGCCAGTTGTCATTATCTCCGAATGGATGTTATCTAGATTTATGGCGCTTTGTAAATCTTCTTCTTTTCATCTTCTTCTTCTTATTGTTATTATTATATTGCGCAGTTTGAAGCAAAACAATATAAATACGAATAGAAAAATATTTATTTCAGCTAACAAAAAGCATATATATTTGGTATATACACATAAATACCCTTTAAGAGGGTAAATACGTTAAACAATGATTAGATACAAATTATATAAGGTAGCCTACTTAGTTAGATGAGTGTAAAAATAATAGAACAGATACACTAATTAGCGATATACCTGATTGTATAATAAATATGGCGATTGTCGCATTTAAAAGCACGAGGCATTTTGGGGTATTGATTTATTTGAAAATAAATAGC
>JAODUO010001302.1:72500-77500 GCA_025642075.2 Ridgeia piscesae
ACAAGTGGTGATTGTCCACTGAGCAATGGACAACTGTCTGCCCAGCGTCAACCCAGTCCAGCAGTTCATGAAAGTAATTCGTCTAATTTGCCAGTCGCCTCCAGCAGCCGCTTTTAAAAAGTGCATCGTTTACCTAATCGCTGGCAACACGTTGTTCGTTGATTCGATAGAACTAGTAAGTTTTATGACGTTAAGAATTGTAGCTCCGTGTATAATAACATGACAAATTGTAAACATATTTCAATGAAAATGCAAATGTTTGACTGAACGTTTTTATTTTGTACTTAGTAAATGTACAAGTAGCTCACCTTAAACACCACAAGGAAAGGTAAAGCTACATTGAAAAAGATTACTTGAGTAATATATAAAGGAACTGTCAAAAGTACTTGAAATAGGAGTAAAGGAGAACGTACAATTCATCGTGATCAGTTCAACTTTACAGGCACAACAATACGAGACAAAGATAACTACGTGCATTACTCTACATGAACCTTAACCCAACAGCATCATTAAAGTAATGTAACTGTTTTGCTTGCAAATATGATTGCAGTGATTGCGTACTACTAATACACTTCTACATGACGATGGTATCCCTTCGTGACCAGACAGACAGGACATATTGTAACGAAAATAGTCCGCGAAGTAAACGAAAGTAACGGAGTCAACGTATTCTTATTTAGCTGAAATTACTTCGTTACAAGTAAAAGTTCTTTATTAAAATTATATTTAATTTCGCTACGTGCCGATTACTTGAACAAAGTTAATAAGTATTCTAACGAATTATTTCTATTTCGTTATATGTCATACGTGCAAATATGTACCCTAAGCAAATGTAAGACTTGGATTGTTTGTATGACATAGTGTCGGAAATTTATGCAATTCTAAAGTGCACAGTTCATGTGTCACTGTCATACAACTCAGTTGTCATACAACCGAGTTGTTTGCCACAAAGGTGGTCTCAACGGACGATTTACACAGCTTCGGTTATTGTGATAATTTCAGCTTATTCAGCCTTGTTAATACACCAAAACTTCACTGATGCGAATTTTCTCTCTACGTTCTGATTGGAGTCACCATTTACCTGGTGTCAATATCAACCGCAAGGTGTCACAACCTGTCGCTTGGTGTCACTACCAGCCACTTGGTGTCGCCACACGCCAGTTATTGTTTTCATAAAAATTGTGTAATGAAACAAGTACGATTGGTAATAACAGTTTCGCACACCTACAACTACATCGCACCAATTCGTCGAATATCTCAAGCTAAAGCAAACCAGTACAAAGCTAGTAAAGTGAAAGAAAAGAATCAGTGCTAGTAATGTGTACCAAGAGAGCGAGGTTTACGGACACAGTCAGACACATGTCACGTACACGCACTGTGTTAGACAGACAGCCTAGTCTACCGGGTGTACCACTAGTGTCCCTGCAGCCAGTGGGGATCCGCACAGATGCGTCGTCTCACGTCTTACTCCGAGTATGTCCAGTAGTCGAAGACACGCACATCAAATGAGTCCATCAGCATTTCGGTGAATTCTGAAAAAACAAACATGTACGTGCATATGGTATTATAGTCGTATGCTAAACAGCTGTTCCGCATTCGCCAGATGGCATTGCATGTCAACGTGTCACATTAGTAACTAGCGGGTCATTCTAGGTCTAGATCGGTTGCAGTATACTGTATATATGTGTGTATGTATGTATATAATATATATATATATATATATATATATATATATTTTTATATATATATCATTTGTTTATTTACAGCAACCAACAACATCAATTAAAAAGTACACTTTCTCGTATTAATAAATACAACATTTGCAACATATATACAAGTAATCATGAGTACTGGCGGAAAGAAGATGAACAGAAGTGCAGTAGTTATACACGATTCACTCCCAACCAGTATGGATACGTGTCGAATAAATGCAGTATGTTAAACAAAAACAATTATGATTCCAGCGAAAGATGCATTTACAAGTAATGCCATTTTCTTTTCTTCGAGGGCCATTAACTAATTTATTTCTTTTTTAAGCCTTCTTTATTGCGTGTACTTTCACATACAGCAACACAATAACAATTGTTTAAATAGTCTGACTAAAGTCAACATAAATAAAAGTGAGCAGTCATAAACACATACCTTTGAGTTATCCCACTGTTAGTGAGACCTCTTTCGTGTATACCGTAACTCCGACAATCTTGAGTGTCACTGCAAATGCAACCGTGCTCCATCTCTTTACTCTCTTGGCTGGAATCATAATTAGGTGAAGTCAGACCAATACGAGTTGTCATACCTCGTGCAAAGTTTTTGACGTATTTAACTGTCTGGAAACGGAGTATTCATGCTTTATACAGTTGCATTTAACGGAACTATAGGACGGCGTGCTGGGTTGACACACAAGGTGATTGTCACAAAGCCTCTAATGATTCCCCTAGATTAAGCGATTTCACGGCATTCTAACTGCACGCGCTGCTTAGTAGACCTGAATCTCCATTATGGAATTGTGCGTTTTGCAAATGAATGCTGATACATTCATGACACGGATTCGTTTCTTCTTGTCAAAATTAAAAACTAAATATGATAATAAAATAATAATAATTAACTTTATTTAAGCACTAGTCTCCAGAGTTCTGTTCAATAATGTTTACATAGTCTTCTATACAACAATATTATACTTTATGCATACAGAAATAAATATAGTCATATAAATGTAAATTCAGCCTGATAAAATGTTATTTAATTTTGTTTAGAATAATAACACAAGTTTTATTAGCAACTCAACTGAGTTGGATTGACATTACAATAGGTTACAATTAACTCATCAAAACATCATACAAATACAAATAGAAATACATTTGATACCGCATATCATACCATATTAATAGCCTTTTTACTGACAGTTGTATAAAGCCCACGGTATAAAGGAGTTACGGAATCTATTCGTTCTAGTAACTGGTAACGGGTACACATTTCGTTGTCTAACATTATATTTGATATGTCTTTTGTCGGGCAGCAGATAATTTAATCTGTGTGTGCCGACTTTAATTTTATCAAAATATTTTTGACAAATGCTGTCCCGTCTTACATTCAACGTATCCAGGTTAACACGTCTAAGTATTTCCGCGTAACCCAATCCAGGAAAAATACATTTTAGTGCCCTTTTTTATAACTTCAATATTGTCAGACAAATATTGGGGCAAGTTAGTGTGCCATACAGGACATGCATATTCTAGAACTGGTCTCACCACACTAACATATACACTGACCAGATCTTTCTGGGTAATCCCTGCACGCTTTAACTGATATAACATGTACAAGCGTTTACCAGCCTTTTTCACAATATTATCCACGTGTTTGTTCCATGTCAGATCCTGAGAAATGGTCACACCTAATAGTTTGGCATGGCAAACTTGTGCTATATCCCTCCCATCAATCTTTACATTCGGGATAGTGCTTCTGAAATTGCCATCTTGTGCAAAACTAATGATTATTTCTTTTGATTTTTCCGAATTAATTTTCATGTCATTCTGTTCTGTCCATCTAGCAGCAATATCAACCGACTCTTGTATAACAGATACATCATTTCTGTCGCATATTTCAAATAACGTACTGTCATCTACTTGTGACTATGAAAACTTTTATGCACCATAAAAGTGTGACAACCAACCCTGGTACCCTTTACTCTGGAGTAATAGGAACTGTAACAAACATATTTTTGTCGTAGTGTTTGCAGTTTGTAGTTTTAACCCATCAAGTCAACATCAAGAACTAAAGACAATGGAGACGAGATAAAAAAATCGAAAATGATAACAAATATAAGATGACAACGTATGTTTTCATCTTGAGAGGATGTAGACATACATCTCTGTATGTTTGCGTTGTGTTTGCAGGAAAAGTGGAACCAAACACACAAGTGGGGTCTACCGGTACAATTTACAAAGGTGATATCGTTTATCGAGCAAGCGATGCGGACTTTAATAATGCATTAGAATAATGATAGCATAACTTCATCCAGTCAGCTGATATTATATGACATGTATATTTCCAAATTAAATATACGAATAACAGTACAAAACATATATATTCCGATGTCAGTCTATTTGGCATAAACCATCTTTTAACTGTAAATACTATCAATATTACGCAAAAAAGTGTTTTTTCATGTTTACCTTGGTGGGTCTGTGGAGTCAACCAATACGTCGGTCTGCCTTTGCAGAAAGGAGCCAAGGCTTCGGGGAAGAAGCTTTGGTCAGTCACTGCCACCCCTTTCGCTTCGTAAAAAAGTTCGTGGGTCGACGGGCCTATTTCTTGGTTCTCCTGAACATACACACACCGGTTTGGTTTAATGTGAAAATATATATCTCTTACGCCATCTTGAAAGAGTATAAAACAACCAGTTATTCATTTTGTTTAGTTATTTTCAGTATTCCCATCACTACCGGTGTTATTTCATAAGCCGGCTTTGATTGGCCTACTCGGGTTACTCGCATAACCCTAACGTGGTATCCGTTTTTTGGTAATTTACGGGCGTAGTACTACGAGAATAATCCCACTGAACAGCGACGATCATGATCACGGAGATAAACCCGTAATGTAAATATATACACTAAATTAATCAGTTGCTCAGTTTGTAAATTGAGATGTTCATTTTCTTGGTCTAGAATGTGGTGACTTTAACATAATAATAATAAATACATATTTAAATGATTGTATAATGTTTAATTAATGTTTTATGTAGTAGGAGCGTACGACTACGTTCTCTATTTGGTAGTTGCTTCTAATGGCGTCAGTTACTCGAGTGAATCCTTTCCAAACCGCAATTGCCTCGAATACCGGCCTTGAAGATTCACATTGTTTAACTATGTCAACATGGGTCACGTGACCAATTGATCTTGAATGTTCGATTGGCACTTGGGTTACTCGAGGTACTCGCGTAGCTCAATCGAAGTCAGCTATGGTAGTCTCGATCCATCTAATCAACGCAAACTATTTTTTAG
>JAODUO010001302.1:82500-87500 GCA_025642075.2 Ridgeia piscesae
CAGTTAAAATGCTAATGTGTGAGATGCGCAGTAAATGTTTTAGCTGCGGTGGCAATAAGCTAATGTGAGAATATCTCTTCCTCTATCCTGAATTTCCCTGCTTAGTCATTTATAGCAGTTTGCTGTGTTGAACGTGTGAAACTTAGCTTCAAAGGTAATTGCAGTCAACCTGGCCCTCCCTTAAATGTACATACCGGTAAAAAGGAAGATAACTATTTGCAAAGCGTGAGGACAACTCTTCTTATACGACAATTGCCATATATGTAAATGTGACTGTCGTGTTTGTAACTAATTAGTGATGGAGTGCTATAGGGCCTGCAAGTGGGTCACGATACATGGCGTGACTCCGGGCGACTGGCGCTTATTGGGGACTAAGCGAGACTAGTTGGGGACTGGACACAAGAATACTATTCTAACGATGGATGACAGTTGTAGCTTCCTACTGATGAATACTAGGAAAATCAGTTCATAAATATCTTGTGTTATACGTTTCTTATCTTAAATGTCCGATTTAATATTGAGTTTATCACACTATCATAGACACATACATAGCGATTTACGTTGTGCAGTTGTTAGACCGTATGTGTCTTTTACGGAATTTGCATTTTACATTGCTGTACGTTGTAGTTTCGATAAGCACTTATATCTGACAAGTTGCCTAAACGCACATAATCATAACACATGTATACATTTGGCCCAAACAGGTTGTTCTGCGCGAAAACTGGCAATCTTCATTATTAGTCAAGATCGCCAAACACAAGTACTTGCCGCTATTGCCATGGCAACCACCATAATAATCGATTAAAATTCATGATTTCCGTGATCATTGTCACCGGCAAAGTGTTCCACTGCTTCTGTTTATAATAATCCTTCGGACAATATAACTGAAATACGCTATTTCGGGAGAGTTCGATTATTACGACCAAAACAAAACAAAGTCCTATATGTTAACATGGAGTATATGGACCTCCTGCCCCCAACTGCCCCCAGCGTCGTTTTCGCGCGCGAGACTTGCACGCCCTATTGTCCGACGGTGGTCTGTTGTGTTGTTATGGATTAGGATGTTGAGGGAGGACATGGGAATATAGGATGGTAGCGTTCAATAATAAGTGGTGTTGGTGACAAACAGAATGAACTGTTATGAAAACGTGATCTTACACTGGCGGCGATGAAGGTCAGTAAATATGCAGATGACCAGGAAGGAAAATTTGAACTGAGGGTAATTAGACAATAATTATCAAGGTGGAAGCAAAAATGAAATACCCAAACTCTACCCGTTCGTTGAGCCCACAAATGTGGGACCAAGATAGCTTGGTTTACTGAACAGCTGCAATGTTTATGCAAACGGCAAATCGCTAATAATTTAACCTTTGGACATTGGCATTGCTAATGTTGTATTTCAACGTCACATGCATTGAGATATCGTAGGCTTGCTCTGTTTTTGCAAATAACACGCCCTGAAGTGCGTGACATTTTCGTAATTCAAGTTAACACATGAATCGATTACGACGAAGCGATGAATGCACTGGATAATCAGTGTGTCCATCAATTTGTTAACACCGCATTCGATTGCCAAACATTTGTGGAAATGAACCCGAAGGAAGGTGAGTTAACACAACTGTTTGCTACCGTGCATATGATATGGATCCTGATTACAGTGTTCATGTTGCTATACTGTGGAAGCGTCTATCAAGTTACATCATGCGTAGACTGATGGTCGTGTGGAAGGATTAACCTTTGCACAACCACTATCCCGGCAGCTCAACACTCGAAGTTGTTAGCAAACTAACCGTGCGCAAGTTTCAGCAAAATGGATGTCGAAGATATGACGAAATCAGTAGCATTTCGCAAAATATCTCCAGAAGAACTGCTAAAATCGAATAGATAAGAGGTATGTGATGTCGATGCGTTGTAAAAGATCACTACTGCAATGACACTACCTTCCAAGCCAAAGACAAAACGTGTGTCAAATGCCACAAGAAAGATCACTTTCTGAGATAATGCAGAACCGAATAATTCAACCCTCTTAATGTTGAAGACTTGCTGTTTCTATACTTGTAGGTAGTACTATTATTCATCCCACAGTTCGCCACAATCAGTGACCCACTAAGAAAAACTAACGAAAGCGATAAAGCTGGCACACTACAGCAAAGGTAATAATAGATTATCGGTCGATTGAGGTGATCACGACATTTTATAATTCTCCAGGATTTCGCTTCATACCACTAATAGCTTCTGCAATTTAAGTGTCGATATTCACGAAATATCTCAATTTGCCAAGATTTCAAGATTCCGAAGTTAGTACACATTCTACAGGAACGTAAGGTAGTATAATACATATTGGTTTCGCTGTTTCTGCAGAAACTGTCTAAATAGTTGACGTATTGCCCTTTTTGCTGTAGTGCCTGAGTTTTTCAAATGGCCTCGTTCACGTGGACACATATGGTTCCACGTACATGTGGACACATATGGTCCCACGTTCACGTGGAGACATACGGTTCCACGTTCATGTGGACACATATGGTCCCACGTTCACGTGGACACATATGGTCCCACGTTCATGTGGACACATATTGTCCCGCGTTCACGTGGACACATATGGTCCCACGTTCACGTGGACACATATGGTCCCACGTTCACGTGGACACATATGGTCCCACGTTCATGTGGACACATATTGTTCTACGTTCACGTGGACACATATGGTCCCACGTTCATGTGGACACATATGGTCCCACGTTCACGTGGACACATATTGTCCCACGTTCATGTGGACACATATTGTCCCACGTTCACGTGGACACATATGGTCCCACGTTCACGTGGACACATATTGCCCCACGTTCACGTGGACACACATGGTCCCACGTTCACGTGGACACATATTGTCCCACGTTCATGTGGACACATATTGTCCCACGTTCACGTGGACACATGTGGCCCATTTGCTAACAACAAATAAATATAATTATAATAAGAAATAAAGGATCCTGGTGTCAAACTATCACGCAAATGTAATAGTCAAGGGCGCATAAAACCACCGATAGAGGAAAGAACCCTCATAATTTAACTTTGAATTAAATTTGGAGCAAGCCTAACTAACGAAAGGTAGCCTGGTTACGATAATGTCTGAATATGGTACTGGGGAGTTCATTCCAAATCCATGGTGACAAGCGCCAAGCAATATGACTGCAAAATGAAGATTTTACTTCAAATTCCACGGGCAAATGGAAAGCATAAGATGATACAGCCATAACAAATGTGTTGCAGCATGTTCTGCTTTGGTAAATGATACCTATTCAGTAAAGATACAGCGGGAACGCTGGTGTTTTTTGGACATTTAGTCAGGTCTGAACACGCAGATATGATATTTGTTGCATTAATGTTAGTGCCACTTGCTAATGTTTTCTTACTCTGCAAATGCTTACGTCTTTTGTTGCACAAACGTGTCATATATGGGCGTGTATTTATGAATTCTTCATGGCACATACGTTCTATACCATCTGTAGTCTAGACCTACTGGCATTATCTACCATATGGTATATTTTATACACTATACCGTACACTATATGGACGCTATATGTTGTTTCTGTTGCCTATAAATATATACTATTTAAAGACCATACTGTGTTTCGTTAGCGTTAAGAGCGTTAGCGTTATTTGATGTTTGTATAAATAGAAGCATTGCAGTGGAAGTAATAACGGATGTGACGATAACAGTATTTACCATTAACTAAGAAGTGCCGTGAAATGTCAAATCATTCCATAGAGGCGTTCTACATGGGATATATTTGGTTATGAAATAGTTGTGCCACAGTGACAACCTGTGACTTAGTTGGACAATGCCATTGGTCGACTGGTGGGTTACCTGCTGTATGCTCTTCTGTGTGTATGCATTTCGGACTAAAGAAAGTAGGGTTGCTACAGAATATATCGTATGTTAGACAGATATTGCATATTGCATAATGGCAACGGGGGTCCGTCCTTTATTCGTCCGTGTGTAAGGTTGCCGTCCTAGAAAGGAACACCAGGATGTACTGGATTTCTTGCCTTTTCGCTCAAATGTTATGAATTTAACATACTTGTGGAATATTCTAAGTATTGTCAGCGGTCTATGTAAAATACCACGAGGAATGGCGATTTTGATGAATACAAAACCTGCTTCAAAACCAGATATAAAATACCGGCTTAACAGGTATACCGGAATAAGATACAAAACTGTAGTCTGCGCTTTGTGGCCTTCATAACCCAAACAGCGCCTTCAGATTAGTGCGTGCAGCGATGGCATGTGTTATTTATCTCATGGTGTAGGGAATGGCAGAGAAACATTTCAGTTGTGTTGAAGACGAAACATGACCGTCCGAGACAACTGAGAATATAACCGCGAATATTGATTTGAATTGCGTATATATTATAAGCAGTGCTCCACATGCACAATGCGCTTGGTCAAATGTTGACAACTGCGTCACGTACGTGCAGCAATATTCGAATATCTTCAAAATGACGAAATGAGTGTGACGTTCATGTCCACCGGTAGGACCAAGTCGTGACTATGTACAATTGTAAAGTTAATGAGCGTGGCCAGTGACGTAGTACACCGTCACGCCTGAATGACATCAAGTGTGACTTGGCGGGAGTCACGCATCAGTAAAGACGTTGAACTTGGCACGAGCTAAGCGGGTCATGTCGCCGACGATGCTGGATGACTGCGATACACTTGGTGAAAACACATTACCACACGTCGACCGACACATCGACAGAAAGTGATAGTTGTAGGGATTGCCTTAGCGATCTCGCCCAGGATGTGGTGACATTGCGCGTGGACATTCTGACAAATTTAAGGACAAGTTTTTGCGTACGCATTCCAGATACAGGCAGTAACTCGCGGGAAGTAATTTCATTTTGGGGCTGAGAACCGCCGAAGCTTTAGCATCACTCCGCATTCCTCGCTGTCTAACGCAGCGGCGGACACAGACTCTGAAGGAGACGTGGGCGGGGGG
>JAODUO010001302.1:92500-135946 GCA_025642075.2 Ridgeia piscesae
GCCGTTGTAGTCCTTGTCATGTTCGCGTAACATATCACTCGCCACGTCAAGACCCGCACCACGACCGATGATATCCTTCAGCTTGAGTGCCAGTTCGTTAACGTCGATCTTCTTGTTGTGGTCACGGTCAGTCCGGCGGAACATCTTCGCGACCTTCTTTTTCTTGAAAGCGCAATACTCCTCCAGGTCCATGACGCCGTCACCTGGCCAGTTGATACAGCAGGAGTGTCTGGTTTGTCGCAAGGTTAAATGGGGGATGCCATAGATATTATGACGCAACACAAACGCTGTATTTAACAAGACAATATGCATATTTTTTTAATTTAATGCTACGAACGGAAGGAAATATAATCTACAAAAATGCCTATTACCACCATACTGCCCGCCGTCTTCATTAAACCATCACCGTCTTTGTCCGCCGTCTGCATTATACTATTACCGTTAGTCTCTGTCAGCTTTATTATATTACTAATGTTAGTATCAGCCATATTCAGTGTATTATTACTGTTAGTGTTGGTTGTCATTTATATCCTACTACTGTTAATGTCGGCCGTCTTCGTTATACTATTACCGTTAGTGTCGGCCTCGCCCAAGTCATCCTTTATCTCATTGTCATCCGGGACGTTGCGCGGTTTGAACAACCAGGCTTTCAGCTCCGCTATCGAGATCGTCTTATCGCCATTAGTGTCGTAGAGATCGAATGTTATCTCGCATACTAGAAAAGGAAATATTGAGTTTTACCGTTCATGATAAACCTGTAGTAGGATATGCCTTCCGCCTAGCATCATGACGCATTGTCGGCAAAATTCGCGCAGTTGTTTAATACCAACGCATATGTTTTACCATTTCAGGCGTTTACATTCCGTTTATTGCCATAGATGTTCACACCCTTGAGGCGGGTGACACCTTCACTTACCTTTGATAAACCAGTGCGCATGCGTCAGGTGTAGTCCGTTATTATTTTCCCGCTCCTACGTTTGATCAAAATCTTCAAATTCTAAACTTTGTCATCAGTTCAAATTTGCATACGTGCACAGTTATCATTATCTCTAAGTAGGCATATACATACAACTCCTAGTTTGAGAAATTATTTGCATAACAACAACATTTACTAAACAATATGGCGGCCATGTAAATAACAGCTAAAGCGCGCTAATTAAAATCACCCCCAACCAACTCGGTTAAGTACCACATAAATTGCTAAAACTACACAATCTCAACCATTAATTAAATAACAGCTTTTATAAATATTTTATATTCCTCCTCCTCTGCTTTTCTCTGGCTGTCTATTAGCAAGCATTTCACCAAGACGTCTTTTCCCTGTGACGCCCTGGGGGCCCAACCAGGGTGAAGAACTTCATTTCATCTACATTGCACAAAGCTTCTTGAAACTTGCAGCAGACCACATACCCCCATATTACTATTTTTGTTTTACATGTTATAAAACTCTTTAGTTTTATATTTACCAGATTTGTATTCTTAAAGGCAAGTTTTAAATAAGCAAATTAGTTGTAAGTATATTCTATTTTACTTAGATGTGACTTTAGCTTCTTAAATATGACTATGACTATAACTATTTAAATATGACTTTAACTCAGTTAAAGCGCTTTTAAAATATCAGTCCACTCTCCGGGCTTGACATGAAACTCGCACTACTCATAGCTTTATGTTCTGCTGCTGCAAACTTGCGTAGTTACTTCTACAATTCTACAAGCAATAGCGACCTCCCAACATTTTCAGCAATGCTGAAAAGAAAGCTGCCATATTCTCCTAAATTCATACCTACACAGAAAAACAAGATGATACCAATTAGACCCCAGTGTCTGTCCTTGCCATACATTTGTGAACTACTAATCCAAGCAGGGAACCTTCACCCAAACCCTGGCCCCATTTCAACCTCCACCCCGGACTTCCCATGTGGTATCTGCAGTAGTACACGAACACCACCAAGCCACACAGCGCGATGAATGTGACTGCTGACTCAAGTGTACAAATAAATGACACCACATACGAACAGGGGAAACACAACAATGTCCTATGGTATTGTTCTTACTGTGGACTCCCCAACTATTCCAGATCTTCCCAAGCAACATAACCACATCAAACCAATACTCAGCGTTGCAGTCTCTTCCAGACAGCAACAACCACACACATAGCATAGGTGACGAAAACCCTACATTTCCACCTAATCCAGCAAACACATCTACCCAGACCGAGCAAATGCTAAAACAAAATCTAGACTAAAAACTATGCTGATCAACTGCAACAGTGTCAAGAGTACTGCCAACATTTCCCAACTTCAGGCAACAACAAATCCAACTAACCCTGGCATACTCTTCCTAGTGGAAACTAAACCTGACTCAAGCATCCCCACCTAATCCTTCCTCCCTACAAACTACTAAGCAATTAGGAAAGACCGCAATGCCCATGGAGGTGGAGTTTTAATAGCACTGAGAAATGACATTATTGCAGACCCCCAAGAAAATTTGAATACAACATGTGACATAGTCTGGACTAAAGAGCACTCCTTTCGCAACAAAACCATCTATTTGGCATCATACTACATATCTCCAAATGATCGTACAACATCACTGGAAACCCTACATGAATCACTGGCCATCCTCTACCGCAGCTGGAAACTTCCACCATCAGTTATAATCGCTGGAGACTAAAACCTACCAGATATCAACTGGGAAAACCTCTGTACAACAAACCAACATGCAGCAGCAAACCTCAATAAACTACTTGAAATAGTCAGCGAATAATACTCTGGAAATATCCTTGACCTTGAACTTACATCAAACCCCGCTCTTGTCTTCAGTGTAAATACAGTGACAGGCATGAGCGATCATGAAGCTGTTCTTTTCCAAATTAGTATGAACCCAATGAAAAAAATGGCATCATAAAAAGCCCTAAAACCTAACACACCATCAGAAGACCCGATGAAATCCCAGCAAGAGAATTAAAAGAAACTGCAAGTGTAATATCCACAATATCTCAACACGACGCCAAACTTGGTGGAACCTTTCAATGTAGGGCATAAGCCCTATTGCGAAACGTATAAAGTCCGGTCCGTCTATTGACTTCAGTACCGAGCAAATGTTTAGAACTGGCAACGTTTGAGTGTGTAAAACTTAACTGACAACTGGGTCACGTTTGGTTTGATAGGATTGGGACGGAGTCGGTTGTAAATTGTGTTAATGTAAACCTGATGCTCCTGGTTTGGGTTGATCTACACTGGCAACTAGATGACATGAGATCAACTTAGTCATGGGCAGGAAGCGGTGGGTCCTGAGTAATGAGACCGGATCTTCTTAATTATATAAGTTGTTGATACAATGACTCAAGTCCAGAGATTGTCATGTTGCTGAGCAACCATTTTTTGGCAATACACTGCAATGATTTACACCTACTACTACTACTAGTAGTGAGGTTCGTACTATAATTCTAAAGTGTCCAAATAAATTGTGTGATCTTGACTCTTTTTCAATGTTTCTACTAAAACATTGCATTGATCAACTGATTATCCTATTACAACTATTATTAATATGTCAATGCAGGACGGTGTTGTTCCTGACGATTTCAAGCACGCTTTGGTCAATCCTCTTATTAAAAACAATATCTTGTCCAACATGAACTAAAGAACTATCGTCCTATTTCTAGTCTCAGTTTTGTGTCGAAGGTATTGGAAAAGATTGTAGCAAATCGTCTCCATGACCATATTTCTACCCAGCACTTATCAAATGATCTACCATCTGCACATAAACGACTTCACTCAAATGAAACGGCTCTTCTTAAAATACATAATGATATAGTATGCAACTTGGATAGTTGAAAATGCACCGCGCTTACCTTGCTGTATCTTTCTGCTGTGTTTGATGCAATTGATCATGACATTCTTTTGCAATGCTTACACAGGAATGTTTGGATTTCTGGCCCAGCTCTTCTGTGGTTTAGTTCGTATTTGTCAAACCGATGCCAAAGAATTAACGTACCTGGTTCACGCTCGTGCACCAAATATATTCCATTTGGAGTTCCATAGGAATTTGTCTTTGGTCCTGTTTTTTTTGCTTATATACTACATCACTTAGTCGAGTCATTAGTAACCGTAACATAAATATCACTTATATGCCGATGACCCAAATGTGTTGCACTTTCACCAACGGATACACATACATCTATATCAACTGTAAATGACTGCCTTACTGACATCTTGTCGTGGATGGAAGCAAGTAAATTGAAGCTTAATATCTATAAAACTCGTGTAATTATTATTGGTACAAAACAACAACAAAACAAGGTTGTCGACTATTTTCCAGTTAAAAACACTTGGTAACGATACATCACCATTAAGTAATGTTCGGAATGTAGGTGTTGTCTTTGACAGTAATTTCAGCTTTCATCAGTACATTTCACAATTTTGCAAATCATGTTTCTATCATAAAAATTATACGTGATATCCGTCGAATCCGACGTCATTGATCTTTATCGTCTGCTAAAACAGTATCAGTCGCTCTGATTAATAGTAGAATATTGTAACTCACTTTCAATTCTTGTTGGTTCAGCTGTTGGTGGTACATACGTGGCTGGTGGTTCGACAGGCGTTGTTGGTACAGTTGTCGTTTCTGGGTCAGACATTGTTGCTGCTGACATTTTATATATTTATTATATTTTCATTAATTATTTTTTTTGTTTTATTATGTTCTGTTCTGTTCTGGTTTCGTTTGTTTTGTCTTTTGTGTTGTTTTCTTTTGTTTTCTCAAGGTTCCATTTGTTTTCTTTTCTTTTTAATAATATTTTAAATATACAGTGTGTATATGTATATCGCATGTCTGCTGTCATACATTTGCATATTTGCAGTTCATTTGCTATATATATTATATATATATATATATATATATATATATATATATATATATATATATATATATATATATATATATATATATATAATATATAATACATGCACATACAAAATATATACATACATTCATATAGACATACATTCCTTCACGCACTAGTATCGCTTTTGAGTCTGCTACACAAACAAGACGTTGTATTCACCTGTCGTGGGAAGAAGAGATGCCGCCAGCGTCAGGAACATCACGACGTAAGTCAACGTGTACAGATTGCTGACTTTGTCCATGTTTCTTCAAGGACGCAGTGACATTCAAGAGAAACACTCACATTTAATGTTAATGTTTACAAATGTATGTGTAACAATATAACAAATATATGAGGAGAAATGAGGATATCTTAAAAGAAGCCGACATGGAAAGTATTCTTGTAGTCATGAGGAGAAGAATGTTGGAGTGGTTTGGCCACTTGAAGAGAATGAATGAAAGGGAAGACACAACAGTGCTCGTGGAGATGAAGTCAGAGGTGAAACGATCGATAGGGAGGCCCAAGTCGAGATGGCAGGACACGCTGAGGTAAAATTTAAAGGCGTGGATGAAAAAGGCAGAATGGTCCCAGGACAGGCAGACATGAACGAGAATCTGCCAGATACGCCAACCCGCACAGGGTGATGGCGGGAAAAGGAGAGAAAAGTAAAAAACATATGTTTATATAACTAGCCGAATAACCCAGGGATCTTTGGGGAAAGTAGTCATCGCCTGAAACCTTTGAAAACTGCAAAAGCCGATGTCCCATCCGCCTGAATAAATATCCTAGCAGAGTTAAAACTTGCTTCTGGAAGAACACAGTCTCTCCTGTTAAAACATTAAAAATGTCCCTTACGTTATAATGTATTTATGCTATATAGTGGTGCATACCCAGTGTTTCGACGAGTATTCTAGCTTTGTGTAATCAAAATGATGTATCGAATCTGAAGTCTTACACTGTGCTACATGCTTTCGTTGCACGCCAATCTGTCTAGTCCGTTACCCGTGTCCGGTGTTATATACTCTGCGTGGTGGTCGCTACGTCAATCAGCGGTCACAACGCCGAGGGAGGAAACAGCCGAGATTAACGTTGGTGTTGGCCGTCTGATGTTTGACACCAACTGCTGAAGAGCTGCGGTTATTATACTATGAGAGCGCAAGGCTCAATGCGAGTGTGTGTGTGTGTGTGTGTGTGTGTGTGTGTGTGTGTGTGTGTGTGTGTGTGTGTGTGTGTGTGTGTGTGTGTGTGTGTGTGTGTGTGTGTGTGTGTGTGTGTGTGTGTGTGTGTGTGTGTGTGTGTGTGCTGTCTGTGTGAGTGAGTGAGTGAGTGAGTGATTGTGTGCGTGTGGTGGTGTGCGTGTGCGTGTGCGTGTGCGTGTGCGTGTGCGTGTGCGTGTGCGTGTGCGTGTGCGTGTGCGTGTGCGTGTGCGTGTGCGTGTGCGTGTGCGTGTGCGTGTGCGTGTGCGTGTGCGTGTGCGTGTGCGTGTGCGTGTGCGTGTGCGTGTGCGTGTGCGTGTGCGTGTGCGTGTGCGTGTGCGTGTGCGTGTGCGTGTGCGTGTGCGTGTGCGTGTGCGTGTGCGTGTGCGTGTGCGTGTGCGTGTGCGTGTGCGTGTGCGTGTGCGTGTGCGTGTGCGTGTGCGTGTGCGTGTGCGTGTGCGTGTGCGTGTGCGTGTGCGTGTGCGTGTGCGTGTGCGTGTGCGTGTGCGTGTGCGTGTGCGTGTGCGTGTGCGTGTGCGTGTGCGTGTGCGTGTGCGTGTGGTGTGCGTGTGCGTGTGCGTGTGCGTGTGCGTGTGCGTGTGCGTGTGCGTGTGCGTGTGCGTGTGCGTGTGCGTGTGCGTGTGCGTGTGCGTGTGCGTGTGCGTGTGCGTGTGCGTGTGCGTGTGCGTGTGCGTGTGCGTGTGCGTGTGCGTGTGCGTGTGCGTGTGCGTGTGCGTGTGCGTGTGCGTGTGCTGTGCGTGTGCGTGTGCGTGTGCGTGTGCGTGTGCTGTGCGTGTGCGTGTGCGTGTGCGTGTGCGTGTGCGTGTGCGTGTGCGTGTGCGTGTGCGTGTGCGTGTGCGTGTGCGTGTGCGTGTGCGTGTGCGTGTGCGTGTGCGTGTGCGTGTGCGTGTGCGTGTGCGTGTGCGTGTGCGTGTGCGTGTGCGTGTGCGTGTGCTGTGCGTGTGCGTGTGCGTGTGCGTGTGCGTGTGCTGCTGCTGGCCCTGTCGCTGTCCCTGCCCTGTGCCTGCCCTGCCCTGCCCTGCCCTGCCCTGCCCGCCCGCCCTGCCCGCCCTGCCCCTGCCCCGCCCCGCCCGCCCCGCCCCGCCCTGCCCCGCCGCCCGCCCCGCCCGCCCGCCCTGCCCGCCCCTGCCCGCCCGCCCCGCCCGCCCTGCCCTGCCGCCCCGCCCGCCCGCCCGCCCGCCCTGCCCGCCCCTGCCCGCCCGCCCGCCCGCCCGCCCGCCCGCCCCGCCCGCCCGCCCTCGCCCGCCCCCGCCCCGCCCCGCCCCCGCCCCGCCCGCCCGCCCCGCCCTGCCCCTGCCCGCCCTGCCCCCGCCCCTGCGCCCGCCCCTGCCCCCCGCCCCGCATATTTTATTGATTAAAATACTTTTAATTGGGAATCCGAATTAATATATGGCTAGTTTTATTTTATATTCACCTTGTCTTTTTTAACTATTTCATTACTTGAAATTCAATAAACCACATGTTTCAGTCAGACAGAAATAATTATGTTGGAAGTCACTGTAGTCATTCACCATGACAACACTGAGCATACCAGATAAGGTAGTCAATTGTCACCTCTGACCACGGTGGATCCAGCCGCAATTAGCAACAACAGGCCTCTTGCATTGGCTGTCTGTCCTTTGATCTTGACTTCCCTGCCCCTTGCCCTGTTCTAACCAGCCCTGCCAGATGGCAACTGCTAAGGCCTGCTATTGTGTCACTGCCTCAGTGGTGGTGCAAAGTGTTAAGAAATATTTGCTTCATGGAAGGAAGTGACATCCCAAGCCAGGTAGGATCTTCAATTGCTTTACACTGTTGTAATTTTACAGCTTACCACATTGGGTAATTGAGTATCCTGCCAGACATTTCCATTACTCATTAAAGGGAACCGTACGTACATAATTTGCCTGCATGCCGGATGGCCCCCTCACTTGAAAATCCTGGCTACGCCACTGTTTGTCAGTAAATACGGGCATAGCTGTACAATATGGCGTACCGTATGCTTTCTCACTGAGTTGTGACAATATCACAGTATTCAGTAGTCATTGAAAACAAACAGACGGCGTGATTATGTGTGGAAACGTTATGATATATGCTGCCACCACTGCCAACAAAAAATATTTGATGAAGTTGTCACGACTATAAGTATTGCCACTGAAAATATAACAATCGATTAATCACAACATTTGAAAGACATTGCTTATTATATAGAATTTCACTATTCAACTATCATTAACAAGAAAAGCGTAAAAAAGACAAGTACACGGAAACACAATGCATGCACACACACAAAAAAAAAATATCTACAATGCATGCAAATATATATATATATAATAAAATTATAGAATTCAACAACTACGCAATAATATCAACAGCATCATATTTATTTTTCGCACGACGTGTTGTCCCAAGGTGCTACCCATGTGCCATATTATATTGATGACCCTTTAATAATACTAATAATAAGAACATTTATAAAGCGCCATATATCTGGAAATATACAGTCGGAGGCGCTGTACATGAGTATGTATACATGATAATTATAATATTAAGTTTGTTAAGGTAAATAAAAAACATAAAATATTTATAAAAGTAATAGTAATAAATAATAAAATAAATAAATTAGCTAAAAAGATAATTATTAAAATAAATGGTATATTGATAATAAAATAATGAGTATGACATTATGTAAAATTAATGTAATACATGTATAAGATAATAAATAGATAAAATAAAAAAAATAAAAAAAAAAACTGACAGATGTCCATATTTCATGCACAGTCCGGAATAGGTGGATTTTCAATAGTCTTTTAAGAGTCACGATGCAACAGGTTTTCTTTATCTCGGCGGGGAGAGAGTTCCACAGTCGTGGACCTGCTACTGAAAACAGTTTACTAGCCTTGGTGGGAGATGTGGTGTAGTGGCGCCACCAGGTGAACCTTGAACAAGTTACAGCTCCAACTTCCATGATTTCACCACAAGAGAGCCACCAGTTGGAACTACAGCATGGCCGGGTCGACCACCAACAAAATATTAACGTTACACAATACATCGAATCATAGATTGACTTATATGGGCATACGGGTCACGCAATCAGTTCAACGGGTCGTACCATGTAAAATACAAAATCAACAGCTACTCCTTTGTTACATCGAAACATATTTTTTATAAAGCATCCAAATATCACAGCAAACTAGGTTGATTTCAGACAGGCAGGCAGGCAGGCAGGCAGGCAGGCAGGCAGGCAGGCAGGCAGGCAGGCAGGCAGGCAGGCAGGCAGGCAGGCAGGCAGGCAGGCAGGCAGGCAGGCAGGCAGGCAGGCAGGCAGGCAGGCAGGCAGGCAGGCAGGCAGGCAGGCAGGCAGGCAGGCAGGCAGGCAGGCAGGCAGGCAGGCAGGCAGGCAGGCAGGCAGGCAGGCAGGCAGGCAGGCAGGCAGGCAGGACAGGACAGGCAGGCAGGCAGGCAGGCAAAATTTTAAAAATATATATATATATATATATATATATATATATATATATTATATATATATATATATATATATATATATATATATATATATATGATAAATATTTAATATTAGTTTTAACCAGTATTTAACGACGTCGGTATACATTACTTAATAATGCTTATAGATAGCCTCGATTACACAGGCTCCGAAACGTGACAGCAATTTTTAGCCCCGCAAGTATGCCTGGGGAATTAACTCAGGCCAACTACGAAATAAAAAATTTAATAACGATATACTTTTACAAGATAATAATACCCTATGAAAAATATTCAACGTTGAATTTATATTAACACAAAACTAAATAAAAACAAAAAAATTGCAGTTGTTTATAAAATAGGAATTACTGCAGGATTAACCAACATCCGTGAGGTGACAGCATGGTTTAGCCCAACACGGATAATATTCAAAAGCCAGCAAAGTCACCAGACTGTCTTCTCGGCGTAGTTACACAGCCGACCGACAGTTGGTTAAGCGAGACTAGCTTATAGAATGACAGCACACACCAACGGGCCTCGCTATACGTAATAATGACGAGGCACTTCCGAGAGATGTCATATAGGATCACATACTGATGCAAGACCCCTCGGTGCTGAAACATGACGACAGAATGGACACGAGCGAGCGAGGTCCGTGTATATACCGTCCTTACCTTTTTTCTTTTTGAAGTTTTCGAATGAAAGAAGAAAAAACAAACTTTGTTCCTTTTTCGTTTTATGAAGTAAGAAAAACGTTTACAATCTCCTATGCGTAGTAAGGCGAATACGTGTTAGAAAATGTTTTCTTATGTGAAGTGGTGTCTCCTAGCGGAGTAGGCCGGTGGTATCCTTGGCGGATTAGCTATGTACTATGTGAAGGACTTAGATGTGTATGTGTCGATGTAATTAGTCGTTAGCATTTATAAGCAGCTGCAGCCATTTTATTCTGCCCATTCGCTGTTCTCTGTGATTCGTTTGTCTTGCTTAGCAAGACCATTGGGGCCGGCATGTTTGCTACTAAATGTATTGATGTATGTATTATATATATATATATATATATATATATATATATATATATATATATATATATATATATATATATTTGTTATTATGTTGTGTATGATGTGTTGTGTGTGTGTGTGTGTGTGTGGTCCAAAACATTTATCTAATAGAATATAGCAAAGTAATTGAATTGGCCTTTTTCAATCATCCCCTGTCTTGCGTTGGTGCTTTGAATAAAGAAAAAACGTCAAGGTAAGTTCTTATATAGCACAGTATCCAATCCTCAGACACACACACACACACACACACACACACACACACACACACACACACACACACACACACACACACACACACACACACACACACACACACACACACACACACACACACACACACACACACACACACACACACACACACAACACACAACACACACACACACACACACACACACACACACACACACACACACACACACACACACCGCTGTATTACCAATCAGCTAATTACCGTTTTGGAAAAATTCCATTATGAAATAACCAGTGTCAACATATCAGACTAGCCGGAAGATTGGTATATGATGCATGGGACACAGCAACGAAAAAAAATGTGAAAGCCATATGTGACTAAATTGTTTCGACAATGTTAATTTCCGGCAGATGGCGCTGATAGTGCTATTGCTGCAGTTATAGACCTACAGCTTGGTAGCGGGAGTCAGTGCTTTTCACTCCAGACATATTTCTTATGCATTTCTCTGAAAAGATCAAAGCGGGGCTGGGCTTAAAATATACTAGACATAATGGGCACCGAGACATCGGTGTGACAACACCTATTTGTTTTACGTAAAGGGTAAACCGACAGAGTCACTAACACGCAAAGGATAAACCGGCAGCCGCAGCAAGATGCATTATTGTCACACCTGTCTACTGGCGTAAAGGGTAAACTATGTAATACAAATGTGATGTTTAAAACTATTCTTAGCTGACATATAGACAGATATTTTCCTAAAATATGTTCACTGCGTACGAGCACCGTTTTAGGCAACATATGTTTATCGCTATTAAATCGTTATTTAACACTATCCCCCATTTTCGCAACAGCAGGACATTCATTTTAAATGCTCATACTGTCGTAACATACATGTTTGCGTATTTGCGTAGTACAAGCACAGTCTTAAGAAACATGTTGTATCGGTGCTCAATCGGCATTTCGCATGTTTTCCACTTACGTATCACCATGATATGCATTTTAAGCTAGAAAACTCTCGTCGATACACATTCGTCACCAGAGAGCTGCACTGCTGATAACACGAGAACACGTCAACACACCTCAGCTTGTGAAATACTCACAAGACAAAGACCTCCGGTGAGGTGAACAAGGTGAAAACAACGTTATCCAAGAAAAGTAGATATAACACCACCTAATGTTGTGGCATTGGCCACAAGTTATCAACTGTTATGCCCATAATATCTTAGCCATCCTATGGAATGGTGTGATTCTATGACTGTGTTCAGTGTTTTCCCAATTAATTCATGTATGATTTTTCGTTTATAAAAATATGTTCAGCACATTAACTATCTACTAATTTAGATGTATGACGTGGAGACTTCAAAGCAACCGACAAACAGCATAAAGTAGACTTGCAACGTATACTGACTGGCAGGCCAAAATTGTATTTCCACATATCTCTTCACAAAGTTGAAGGTTAGTTTGCAATCGTCAATGATGCATGGTCTTTGCGCAAGTACATATCGTGCAATGAACCACATACAGTATAAAGATGAACTTTATATAAATGACACATGTACCAACACGCGGCCACTCATCGACGCATGTGTAAATCCGACCAGAGCAAATGTTAGCAATTTTCTATACGTTTAGACAAATCGTCAAGATTCTCTGTAATAATCACACGTTTTGAAATTTTTTGCTGCATTTACCGTAAAATAAATTATTCACTTCCAAGTATTCCCTTTTTGTGTACATATGTAGCAATTGTGCAAAAACGAAGCACCACCTACAAAATACTATTACGAAAGACGTTTGAAAAACGTCCCGTAATGCGACCGAACTATAAACAATTTTTGTTTGAACTGGGACAATCGAACTGATACAGCAAGGCACGACGATTAATAAGTGTTTAAAATAGTGAGACGGAAATGTAGAAGTGTTACACCATTCCCAACATAAAGGATGATGTATGTACAGGCAAGCGACAAATAGTTTCTTCTTGTATACAAAAGTAAAAAAATGCCACTACAATATTGTAAACAGGCACGCTAACGCTGGACTAACACGAAGTTGGGCGACCGCGGTATGTTTTTCGAAATGGATTTTTCTTATGTTTGAGCAAAGATGTTTTCTCGTGCAACGTCACCTGTTTAGCCCGAGTGCGTCGTTGAATTAAACAATAATTATGTTCTCACCATGTAACAAGTGGCCATCTAAGATATAAATACATATATAGATTTGTGAACAAGCCGAAGTCGCGCAGTGCCCGTAGATGGTCAGCTCCCTGCTGACATGTGAGCGGAACCAGTGCCGGCTGTGACGGCATCTCCTCCTCGTCGTCTCCCTCGTCCTCGCCCACTTTGATATACATTTCAAATAAATCGACCGATCAGATAAATCGACGATAGAAGTAATTTGTTAACCCAAAACAGGCGGCGACGCAAGTTCCGGTCGCTGTTAGCAGGTGAAAACAACGGTCGCTTGAACAATTTGTGTTGTCTCTGGTCGTGTTTGGCAGGTAGTCGTTCAAGGCAGGTGCATTTGCATCAGAAACGATCCGTGCGTAGGAAAGTGGTCGTTCAAGACAGATTTTACTGTACATAAAAAACTAGACAAATTAGTTTCAAATAATATATGTTATGTTTGATGTAGTAACTGTTATCATCACCAGCATGGAAACAATGTTTCAACTAAGTTGCTTTGCCTTTTGGCGACATTCTCGAAAGAGGACATCTCGTCAAGCAACAAAGAGAAGCAATCGGTTGGTGCAGCATCTTGTTCAAAAACCATATCCTTTCTATACATATCGTATATGGACTACTTATACATACATCTCAGCTAGTGCAGGAGCTGGACTACGACTACGTAAATTACGACAGAAAATAGTCTACAGTCAGCTTTGGTTTTTCCTTTGGTCGACAGCAAATTCACACCATACATGTTTACATTATTATACGTACACATGTGAAGCAACCGTGCATCTTGCTACCTCTGCAATTTACCCTTTTGGTAAGCATACAGGTGTGACAACCGTGCGTCTTGCTGCTCTGTTTTTGTGCCTTTTTGCAATTATTGCAATAATTCTTGCTGCCGCTGTGTGTTTTTCTCGAAGATGCGTTCCCTCTGCCATTACTGTGTGCGTAATTTTGAAACAGAGTGATTTTTTTTAACTTGACGCAGATGTTTATGAAATATATTAGCAGCTAAAACGATGACGTACTTGGGCTATGTGTAGGTCCGTAAATGAAGCAGTGTAACAGTGACCACCATTCGACCCAAAGCGTTTGCTGAGACACTGTTGTCGCCAACATATTCACCAAATGTTAGACACAGTATTCCACGCTGCCGAACTTAATGTCTAGTCTGGTCTAATGTAATATCTCCTGTCTCCTGAGTCCACTGAAAGCTACATTGAATAATCGAGACATCTCCAATAAGTAGATCCGCCGCCAAATATTCTAGACAGGGAACAAACTATAGAAACACACTGTACCGTACTCGGTGAAGCACAGACTTGCTGAAGCTCCCGGTGAGGACGTTCAAGATGTACAGCATGTTTAACATGTCAGAGACGTAGCGTTGAAAATATGGCGCCTGTACCGACAGCTGTATGTCATTAAACAGTAAAAACATCTTTCCAAGCACTCGGTCTGTCGGTCGCCATTTACCCTTTCGGCAAGCACACAGGTGTGACAAACGGGCGTCTTGCTGCTCTGTTGGTGGGCCTTTTTGCAATTATTGCAATAATTCTTGCTGCCGCTGTCTGTTTTTTCTCGAAGATGGGTTCCTTCTACCATTATTGTCTGGAAACGGATTTTTTTAACTTGACGCAGTTGTTTATACAAATATATTGGCAGCTAAAACGATGACGTACTTGGGCTGTGTGTAGGTCCGTAAATGAAACAGTAGTAACAGCGACCACCATTCGACACAAAGCGTTTGCCGAGACACTGGTGTCGCCAACTTATTCACCAGTTGTTCGATACAATATTCCAAGCTGCTGAACTTTATGTCCAGACTGGTCTAATTTAATATCTCCGGTCGTTATAATGTGTCCACTGAAAGTTATACTGAATCATCGAGACATCTCCAATAAGTAGAGTAGCGGCCAAAGATTCTAGACAGGGAACTAACTAGAGAAACACACTGTACCGTATTCGCTGAAGCACAGAGTTGTTGAAGCTCGCGGTGAGCACGTTCAACATGTACAGCATGTTTAACATGTATAGCATGTTTAACATGTATAGCATGTTTAACATGTATAGCATGTTTAACATGTATAGCATGTTTAACATGTTTAGCATGTTTAACATGGATGTAGACGTAGCGTTGAAAATATGGCACTTGTATCGACAGTTAGTTGTCATTAAATAATAAATAAAACATGTTTCTAAGCACTCGGTCTGTCAGTCGAGCTTGTTTTTTGATTTACTACAATTATAGTGATTAGTGAAAAGGGAGGTAGGGTAGATATTCATCTATTTCATCAATATATGTAGCAAGTAATGTACTGTTGGATATATGTTGAAATACACTTTATAAATATGTAATAAAAGGTAGGTAAGTCTGTTACAATGACATCGTATCTTTAAAATATTCTACATAAATCATTTGCAATTTTAAAATGTAGACAAATATGATAATTCTACAATGCGTGTCAGCCAGTGTAAGGCAAGTAAGGTACTAACGGAAATGTATTTCTATACCTTTTCGAAATATGTTATAAAGGAATGAATTCGTAATGGTGTAGAATCTGTACTACTATAATATGTAATGTATATGCTCACATTTTATCAAACTATATCCATATAGGTTATCGTTATAGTAGACATTTGTCAACTGAAATATGAAAAGGTATTTAATATATTTCCAAATATAGTATACCTGATTGCTAATAATAATAATGTCATAACGATACCACGTATATAATATTCTTTACAAACCACTTCATGTTTTGCTGCATAGGCCAGATAAATCCATCTAATAAACCTGCAATAACATTCAAATGTTATAAAATAGTAATCTTAGTTAAAGGCTCTTACCCGATTCACGTCAAACCTAATCAAGCATATCTTTGTCACTATTCAAAACAATGGTTTATGAAACAACACATGTTGAGAGATTTTCATGGGACTTTCTTCGCCCTTCACCCGATGCACAAGATCAAGTCGATGACGCACGCATTCAACCAAACTTTATTTTATGTCGCTAATTCATTATAATGTCATTTGGGTAGCAATAATTTTGAAATTGTGACAAGGATTACGTATGCATTTTGAAAAGAAAGGTTCATTACGTGTTCCGGTTCGTGACTGGGATCACGTAGACACAGCACGTCCGCCAGTGTTAGTTGCTATATAAAGAGAGGGTCTGCGGGCCTCAACACCGACAGAGCAAGACTCGACATCTGAACGAAGATCTTCTTGATTCAGCATCAGGTAAGTAGATTTGACATTTCATGATAGTATTGCCTAGATATAGACTGTTTCACAAATATGAAGTTATTATGTCCAAAGTTGTCCGTAGATGAATGACAATTAGTGAATTCTCTATAAATCATATAATTTATCTCTTACAGAGGCGCCTTGTAGAGACAGTGCGTGCGAGTGTCGTCTTACTTTTCGCCTTCCTGGCGGTGGCGTTTGTAGCAGCTTACGCAGCGGATGAAGTAAGTATCCATGCTAACATTCTGTTTTCTCGCCTAACAAATGGTGTAGTGTGCTCGTATAAAGACGATGAAGACTGTGTTTGATGACTAAAATACTCCCGCTCATAGCTTTTCAGAAAATGTGTGTTGTTTACATTTTTCTCTTTACGTATTTCTAATTCGATTTATTTTTTCTCTCGAAACATTTGCTTCGAATTCAACAAATATTGTTCAGACGACAAATGGTGTCCCCGGGTCAGAAGGTCATCGTAGATAGGTGGGAGTTGGCACCGGGCCGTGTCGACATCCATTGTTTTCAACAGTGTCGCCATGTACCGTACATACATAAGCAAAGTGGTTTGTGTTTTATGGTGTTAGCCAACACAATGTTAAAACTCTCAAACTGCTATAAAATTGTAACGATAGATTTGTTATCTTATCAACAGGAAGAAGCGGGTGAACCAAGTGTATCCGTGAATGAAGACAACGAAGAAAAGTCCGGTGAGTGTTTGTGTATGTATATCGTATATATATATATATATATATATATATATATATATATATATATATATATATATTTGTGTGTGTGTGTTGTGTTGCTGCTGTTGAGCGAGTGTGTGTGTGCGCGCGTGTGGGTGTTTGTGTTTGTGTTTGTGTTTGAGATAAGAGAGAGAGAGAGAGAGAGGAGAGAGAGGAGAGAGAGAGAGAGACAGAGACAGACACGGACACGGACACGGACACGGACACGGACACGGACACGGACACGGACACGGACACGGACACGGACACGGACACGGACACGGACACAGACACAGACACAGACACAGACACAGACACAGACACAGACACAGACACAGACACAGACACAGACACAGACACAGACACAGACACAGACATAGACACATACCTGTAGACAGAGACAAAGACAGAGACAGAGACAGAGACAGAGACAGAGACAGAGACAGAGACAGAGACAGAGACAGAGACAGAGACAGAGACAGAGACAGAGACACAGACACAGACACAGACACAGACACAGACACAGACACAGACACAGACACAGACACAGACACAGACACAGACACAGACACAGACACAGACACAGACACAGACACAGACACAGACACAGACACAGACACAGACACATACACAGACACAGACACAGACACAGACACAGACACAGACACAGACTGAGACTGAGACTGAGACAGAGAGAGAGAGAGAGAGAGAGAGAGAGAGAGAGAGAGAGAGAGAGAGAGAGAGAGAGAGAAGAGAGAGAGAGAGAGAGAGAGAGAGAGAGAGAGAGAGAGAGAGAGAGAGAGAGAGAGAGAGAGAGAGAGAGAGAGAGAGAGGGAGAGGGAGAGAGAGAGAGAGAGAGATAGGGAGAGGGAAAGAAACACATTTGCGTTTGTGCGCGTGCGTTTGTATATGCATATACCGGTGTGTGGTATGGCCGAATAGTGTTGAACCGGAATGTAAGTTGATGTCTTCGTACACCTATGTGTGTTGGTATTGTAGTGACTGCAAGGGCATGCTCCCTCCTTAATCATGCTTAATCGGCTGTTGGGGTGTCTTAATGTTCATTTGTGAGGGATGAAAAAATATCCCATTTTATACATATCTTCTCGTGGATGTGGTGTGTGTTTGTGTATGTATTTGTGGTGTCTGTTTCAAATATACACTAGCAAAGGGCATTAAGGAAATATTTAATGTACCCCATAATCTATGTATTAATATATAACAATTAAGCAGCGTTACCTAACATGCCTAGCAACCGACTGTTTCAAGTCAGTTCCTGATATATTATGTACGTTTATTTGCAGTTGATGATGCTCGTTCCAAAAGAGGTATTGTACCTTTGTATCTAGTTATGTGTGTACCATATTTTGCACACACGTACACACATACATAATTATAATACCCTCTACATTTGTGTATACATTGATGTTCCGTTATGCTTCAGTAGTTCCTTATCGTGGAAGAGGAACCAAATTTAAAGAAATTATTTCAGTTTCACAAAGTGAAATTCTTATGTATTCACCACATATACAGTATATTCTTCGTTTTAAGTGGTATTTAAATTTATGTATATGTCAATACACAGCACATGATATCGTAAACCACCTGTTACAAATGGAAGCTGACATGTGTTGCAGCACGCAGATGCCCCGCGCCACACCCGCCACAAGTCTGCAAAGTGAGGACGTACAAAACTGTTGCACGTCCGAGGAAGTATTCAAGGAGATGTCCTGTGTGTGACTGCCGGTACTACGATAGCGGCTGGGTCCAATGGTATTGGTGGGGATGCAAGGCCTACGGGAACAGAGGCGTCGAAGTTTGGGGATGGGTCAGAGGTTATTGGCAGTATGGTTCTCTGGATTCCCACTGGGGTGCCTATTGCAAGTGCCGATTCGGAAAGATCTGGCTCTGGTCGAAAAAATAGAGGCTGTACTCGCCAGGTGTCGCATGTGGTTTGCTACTTGTCCGTCAAGGGTCGCCACAATGCCAGACAACGAATGCAAGGCGGCGTATGTTAATGTTATCACCTGACAGTAACTGACTACCTGTAATTACCTCTCATGATAGAATTATTCTTCTCCATTCGTCGAAAATATTTCTGTATTTGATTCATAGCTTAGTAATAATTTCCAGTGATCTTGCAAACATAGCATGGAAACATAGAAACTGTATACGTAATTATTTCCTTTAACATGTGACCTACTGTCATCAACATGGTATGTTCTCTTGTAACACGTTGAACTGTCTTAAAATATTGTATGACATTGACGTGGTCAGTGAACCAGTGATAATAAAAAGTATTCCGCCGAAACGGTTGAGTTGCGAATTATATATTTACAGTTCTGGTAGACGACGATTTTATTTATTGAGGAACGATTGGTTGCGTATGATATGCACACATTACGTACCGATCAGTGAATAAATGAGATCATCTATTTTCACAATCAAAACATTTGTCCCATAGTAAATTACACACTACTCTTCTACGTCCTAGCAGTGTTTACGCGATCTTTACTTCATGAAAGTAGAATTGTTCGAGGCCTCAACTTTACATCTCCCACGTGTATTAAATGAAAACCCTGTGTTACCTTTAAGTCCACTGCGAGTGATAACTGACGACAATGGTATTAGAATGACGCAAAATATCGTAGCACTATGAATGTGATATTTACTCTCAGCACGATATGACACACACGACACAGCCATTAATTTGGAATCGCTCGAATATGTTTATTCACACTGCAATTACGATGTGCTCATTTGCGTGTTTCACCAACAAAAACACGCAATCAACAAAATTATTTATGTATGATAATGCATGCGAATTCTGAATACGGGTGATGTCGGCTGTGAACAAAGTGTACCAATTCAAGGAAAACGAATTGTGCAAGTATACACATTCAAATTGTTTTAGGCGTTACAAGTTTAGAGTCCACACGTCGTCATCAATGAATGTCAAAGTATGTACACTCCCAATATATTGTTCTTACATGCTTTTGAGTACGATTTATAACACAGATTGCAGCGACAAAGCCATGCGTACACTCCATATGTTTTAATATATATATATATATATATATATATATATATATATATATATATATATATATATATACATATATATATATGCTAAATAATGGGGTATACTGACAGAGGAAGAAACAACTGGATCACATCGGATTGATGTCACACAACAGAATACACACACTGTCAGAAATGTCATTGATATTGTCTAGATCCACGTGACGGTGTCAGTCACGTGTATCGACGCAAATGGCTGCGACTTGTTGAAAGAATCGTTGTGACAAAGGTCGGTCTTACAGCCACACATCGAATGACCTAACATGAAAATGCTGAGAGTCTGTGAATATATAGTGGCTTAACCTCGAAACACTGCATTACTTAAAAAAATTGAAAAGGAACCACACGAAATAAACAAAACACCACCAATAAAAGTACAGTAAGAAACTGTGACGTTCGCGTGTGGTTCCCAAGGAACACGTGGACCGCTGACGTCATACTAGATTATAATATCCATTGATGTGTACGCAAAGTATACGCATCAAGCGCACCACCTGGTCTTGAAAATAACAATACCACATTCTGTCCAGAAGTCTAACGAAGAAGAAGCCTTCGTTCAGCCAAGCTTATGTTTTGGGCCATCAATAAGTTCCTACATGATCTGTTCAGCGTACAGCAGTAACATCCCTATACCATAAAAACCACAAAGACATAACAATAGGGCGAATCATAAGATAAATATGACATAACCATCACTCGACATATTGTAATTATTTGTAACGTTTCAACAAGGTGAGAGAACTAATAAAAGTATACCCTCTGTGTAAGCTTTAATATAACAATAATAATATTAACTACGTAGTGTCATATACGGCGTTGCCTTTGTATATGTTATATCCTTGAGATAAAAACCGATTGTTCACGAACTTTAATGGGCTCAATTGTGGCACCTTCCATTAAACACGCTTGAATTAAACACGTTTGCAGCGTCACCGGTCTACCATGCTTCCAAGACTACATTCTCGCGATGATGATCGTTACTTCATGTGTAGTTGTATGTGTAAACGGCAGACGATATTTGCACCTGCGATGCCGCACTGCCGATAGATGTATCTTACGTGATAAAAGACGGGCTACACAAATACATTGAGCTGTTAATGTCAATATCAATACAGGGACTTTGGCTTGTTCTCTAGTTGCACCTACACTTTGGAATAAGATTCCTTGTAGTGTTCGACCAGTTGAAAATATTGATTAATTTCGCCGTCATTTAAAATATGCCTTTACCACCTTGCATGTCCACCATAGCTCCATGGCGTATCAATCAATCTGATGACAACTGAAGTGTTTACTGATTCTGAGATCGATGAACCCGTTTGAATTGATGCACCTCTGATTTTTTTTCAAGGATTTAGGCTATTAGTAGAAGTAGTAGTATTAGTAGTAGTAGTAGTAGTAGTAGTAGTAGTAGTAGTAGTAGTAGTAGTAGTAGTAGTAGTAGTAGTAGTAGTAGTAGTAGTAGTAGTAGTAGTAGTAGTAGTAGTAGTAAAGAGTCAGTAGAGAGTAGAGAGTAGTAGTAGTATAGTAGTAGTAGTAGTAGAGTCAGTAGTAGTAGTAGTAGTGTAGTAGTAGTAGTAGTAGTAGAGAGTAGAGAGCAGTAGTAGCAGCAGCAGCAGTAGTAGCAGAGAGTAGAGTAGAGAGAGTAGCAGAGTAGAGCAGTAGTAGCAGTGAGCAGCAGTCAGTAGGTAGTATGCTAGTCAGGTAGTAGTAGCAGCAGTCAGTTAGCAGTAGTAGTAGTAGTGTAGTCGTAGAGTAGCAGCAGTAGTCGTAGTACGTAGTAGTAGTAGTAGTAGTAGTAGTCAGTAGTAAGTAGAGTAGTAGTAGTAGAGTAGTCTATGTAGTAGTAGTAGTAGTAGTAGTAGTAGTAGTCGTAGTAGTAGTAGTAGTAGTAGTAGTAGTAGCAGTCAGTAGTAGTAGTAGTAGTAGTAGTAGTAGTAGTAGTAGTAGTAGTAGTAGTAGTAGTAGTAGTAGTAGTAGTAGTAGTAGTAGTAGTGTTAGTCGTAATACTTGTAGAGGGGGAGGAATAGTAGTAGTACTAGTATTAGTACTTAAATACATGTGCAAACGAATGCAAATACAAACGTACGCAAACAAATGCAAACGAATGTCACTAGATGTCGCTGCCTGTATAGCACCGTACCGACACCACACGATATAACACCAGCAGAAACAACATTAATCTCTCAAACGTTTTTTCACTGGCACATTTTTTCTTCGCAAGCCCAGTCTAGGTAACGGAAGTGACGTCGCTCTTGACCCACCGACCGCGGTTTTTTTTGAGTTGTCTATACTACTCTGAGCCGGCCCTCGCAGCCGGCCCTCGCGGGGGTCTGTCCACCACAAGGGAGGCAAAGGCTGATGAAACCACGAGTGACGTCACACCGCTATTACTCGGCAGTTTCCGTAAAGTAACAAATGTTGGGGTTATTTTATGTTGCACGCATTTGTAAAGGAATTTCCAATAGCGTAACTTGAAAGAGCATACGTCGTGTATTATTAGACACCAAGCATGTTGGATCCCCTAATATTTCCGATACGATAATTCACACGATCGCTTATTTTTCCCTTGTGCACGCATGTGCCCACACATTTGCCCTTTGTTTCCATACAAAGTAACAATCAATCAGACTTACATATTTTTGTCAGAAAAAGATCTCTCTGTTCATATGTTGTGTCCTTCTCTGTCGCTGTGTCAATGCCACGGATCCACGCTTTATACAGCAATCAACCCTGCCTGTTTATGTCTTCCCTGCATTGAAGCAAACACAAAGCAACATTTCTCAACAAGTATGACGGTTCTTCCGACGTCAAACGAACCTTAAATTAAGTAATCGTGATGACGTTTTGACGGTCGCCGAGTGACGTAAGTAATGCCATCTGCAATTTATGTAAACAAATCACCCGCAATTTAAGAAACACATTTGCAGTTTCGCACGAACTTAAATCCAGTTTTTGTTAAGTGTACATCGCCGTCATAATTGTATATGACTTCTTTGCACGACGCTGAAAGCAATGTCATTATTAAGCAGACTGACTGGACAGTTGAACGCGATACACCCATCAAGACAGCGATCCCTTTGTTACTTTATTTAATATATTTATAATTTCTAAAGCACAATATCCAACATGGTCAAAGTGTTGTACATAATGTTATTAAATGTACATAGACTGTATATGATATCTATTTATAGCATGTTTCTGTAATAATTGTGTGTGTGTTATGGGTGAACTCTTTGGAAAAGTAAATTTCCAGAAATACGTTTTCGTACGACAATTCTTTCAGAATATTGAAAAAATTCCCATGACATATATCACTAAGCACATGTTTGCTAAAGGTAATGTATTCTATGTGAAAGGCATAATTTGAAAGCCTAATGAATGGGATTCATGTTTTTGAACTAATTAGTATTTGATATACCATGTGCTAGATGCTCGATGATATGAATATTTATCAAAGTAACTGTTTTTTTTTAGATTTACCTAACATGTTTTAAACTTTTTCCTGATTTGTTTATTGCTGCTTTGCTTGTTATCTGATGAAATAAATACATATATCAAGTGCAGTGATTGTACCTGTGGTTATACTTATACTGTTCTTGCCATTATTTTTTAGGCAATTTCATGAAATAGTTTTGATAAAAAGATTTTACTTTATGATGTCTTTACTTATATACAATTTAACAAATGCACCCACACATTAATACAGACAAATACAATATCACATAGAGTGGCAGATTCAGAAATCGTCTTGAGGGCACAAAAACCTCTACTGGCATTTGAACCAAATTGTGTAGTCTATTTTTTTGTTGATACCGCATAGCTTCAGCTTCCACTGTCTCATCTGGAGTGGTGATATCGGAAAATGCCACAACTTATTATTATCACTTAAACTGGGTCATATTTCAAACAATATTGAGGCATATTAGCATTGACCTATTATAAAAAGTGTGCAGGCATACCAAATTCCTACAGTGTAGGAGGCACATCCAAAGGGCCCCAGGCCCCTTGGATTCACAAATGACATACATCTGTACAATTTGTTTAAAAGGTTTGTTGAGAGAGTAAATTAATGTATATTACAATACTCATTTACCTGAAGTGATGAGCTTTTTCGCATGCCCTATGGTGATGACACCTCAAGTTATGAAAATGTGACACGTTAATGTACTTGAAAACCTTGCAATGTTATGAACGATCACCTCCCAGGCTTCCAAATGCAAGCAACATCTTGTTATTTTATTACATTAATGTTACTAATAAATTAAAATAATATGTATATACATATAGTTATGTATTAAATTATCATCACTGCTTAATGTATTAAATTATTATTATAACTGTATTAACTATTGTCATTATGAATAATAAGTATAACGAAGGCGTAAGTATAACTGTTACGGATCACTTATAATGCATTTACATTATATACCTAGCTACTATTATGCTAATTAAGCCTAATTAATCTTAGCCTTAGGATATTAACCTGCTACATACCATATGTGACATAAACATTACAGAGTTACAGTATTATAATTAATCACTGACATGTCGTAGTCATCTAAGTATAGGCCATAGTCTATGCCTGGCGTAGTCATACTCGTAGCATAGCCATACCTTGGTATTTTGTCGTACCATGGCATCGGCTGAATAAGCGCCAAGGTTGAAGGTAAACAATAACATAAATTTAATAAAAACAACAGAAATATCAATGACGTATACTCATACGCCTAAATATGTGTACGTGATTATAGCTGAGCAATTCGTAATTACTAACCTATCTGGAAGAACATTGACAGGTCGCCGGCCCACTGTGTCCGTAGCTTGCTAAGGGCACTGTGACTGTCACTGTTTCGAAATCATGCTGCTCACTGCTTAGTTCCATATTCTTTCCCAATCATGCGTCGATGCTGTCTTTGTCTGCTTAATTTGCCGTATTGGTGGCATATAAAAATCATGTTTGTGCCTAAACTCGCTGTTCCTAAACCTAAACAACTCGACAGGATGAAGGTCAATCTCGCCCCCAAGCCTCGTTCGCGTGAAGACTAAAGCGTATTCCGCGCAAAGCTCCATTTCCATAGATAGGTTTCGTACAGAGTTTCGATTGGTACCGATCGAAACGAAAATCGAAATAGTTCATATTTATTTTATTAATTTCAGAAAAAAGAAGTAACATGTATGCATAAACCTATTAAGCCAATCTTAGGGAGAATTTGATACCTCCGCTGTTTGTGAAATTAGTAAAGGTCGCTAGGAGCAAACGATTTTTACGCGAATGAGTGGAGGGAGCAGCTTTAAGATATTGTGCTACCTTTCGTTTCTCAAAACAAACTTCATTTTCAGTGTTCAGGCTAATACGTGTTTTGTTGTTTTACATGTTGATGTTGAACCAGTCACTTTCAGAATTTATCATACTGTTTGGTCAGTTTTGATTTTTTCTTACCACCTGTACATAATACTGAAATTTAGCTTGATCTTTTTATATATTTGACATGGTTCCTATGATAGACAACCAATTTGAAGTCTATATCGTATATTGTAGTGTATATCATATAGTTATAATATATATATATATATATATATATATATATATATATATATATATATATATATATATATATATATATATATATATATATATGATGATAAATGGAAAATACGCATAATAAAATACACCAACATATACGACGTCCACGTAAAAACATGGCGTATGCCCAGATTGCTGAAAGAAGATGTCACGAAAGAAAAAGGCAATGAGCAACAATGAAAGACAAAGAAAGTATATGGCGAAAGTATTAGCTGGCGTCACAAACAAATCATGCAACATATTTTCAATATATGTATACATATATATATATATATATATATATATATATATATATATATAATATATATATATATATATATATATATATATAAATATATATGTATATATATATATATATATATATATATAAATATATATATATATATGTATAATAATATATGTATATATATATATATAATAATATATTATATATATATATATAATTGATATATATACTCTTAACATGTATATACAATATATGTATATATATATATATATATATATATATATATATATATATATATATATACATAATATATGTATAATATATATATGTATATATATATATATATACATATATACATATATACATAATATATGTATATATATATATATATATATATATATATATATATATATATAATATATATGTATATTATAGGATATATATATATATAATGAAAGCCAAAAGCTACCGTCTAGATTGAGTATCTTTGTACAACAATTACATAGTACAAAGTTTAAATTAATGCAAATAACCATGCTCGTGTGTGCGCACGCAAACACGTACCACTCACGCACAACTAGGTATCTGATATCATGTACATAACGTATATATATATATATATATATATATATATATATATATATATATCACATATATATATATATATATATATATATATATATATATATATATATATAATATATTATGGAATGATTGATCATTAGACACACACCACAGGAGACAAAAACGCACGCATGCACGCACGCACCCACACACACTCACACACACGATATTACCAACCAGTTAGTTACCGTTTTGAACAAATCCATCATGAAACAACCAGTGTCATTATGTCAGATTAGACGGAAAATTCGTATAGGGCCTGCAAGTGGGTCACGATACATGGCGTGACTCCGCGCGACTGGAGCTTATTGGGGACTAAGCGAGACTAATTGGGGACTGGACACAAGAATAATATTTTAACGATGGATGACAGTTGTAGCTTCCGACTGATGAATACTAGGAAAATCAGGTCATAAATATCTTGTGTTATACGTTTCTTATCTTAAATGTCCGATTTAATATTGGGTTTATCACACTAGATCATAGACACAGCGATTTACGTAGTGCAGATAATCGACACGCTGCCAGGCTGTATGTGTGTGTTTACGGGATTTGCGTTTTACATTGCTGTACGTTGTGGTTTCAATAAGCACTTATATATGACAAGATGTCTAAATGCACATAATCATAACACATGTATACGTTTGGCCCAAACAGGTTGTACTGCGCGAAAACTGGCACTCTTCATTATTAGTCAAGATCGCCAAAGAGAAGTACTTGTCGCTATTGCCATGGCAACCACCATAAAATGGATTAAAATTCATGATTTCCGTGATCATTATCACCGGCGAAATGTTCCACTGCTTCTGCTTGTATTAATCCTTCAGAAAATATAACTGAAATACGCTATTTCGGGACAGTTCGATTATTACGACCAAAACAAAACAAAGTCCTACATGTTAACATGGGGTATATGGACCTCCTGCCCCCAACTGCCCCCAGCCTGGTTTCGCGCGCGAGACTTGCACGCCCTATATGTTTAGATGCTTGGGATACAGCAACGAAAACCTCCTGGAAAGCGATACGAGACTAAATTGTTTTTCCGGCAGATGGCGCTGATAATGACATTGCTACAGTTATAGACCTACAGATGGGCTTAGGGGGACAGTGTCCCTGGCAATACTTTTTACTCCAGACATATTTCTTATACATTTCTGTGACTAGATCAGAGAGGGGCTGGGTTTCAAAATATACCACAAATAATGGGCAGCGAGACAAAGGCTTCGGCTGAGGCAGAAAGACGAGGAGTTGTCACACCTATGTGTTTACGTAAAGGGTAAATTGACAGTCACTAACACGCGAAGGGTAAACCTCACACGCAAAGGTTGTCACACCTATGTGTTTACGTAAAGGGTAAACCGACAGAGTCACTAACACGCAAAGGGTAAACCGGCAGACGCAGTAAGATGTATTATTGTCACATATGTGTACTGGCGTAAAGGGTAAACGCATATAATACAAATGTGATGTTTAAAACTGTTATTAGCTGACACATATACACATATAGTCCTCAATATCTGATCTGCGTAGTATGAGCACCGTTTTAGCCAATGTGTTTTTATCCCCCATTTCCGCATCAGCTGGATATGCATCTTAAACTAGAAGACTCTCGTCGATACTTATATGTAATCAGAAAATGCACTGCTGATAATATAAGTTTGTTTATAAAAGAAGAACACTTCAAAATACCTCAGCATAAAACTACTCACCAGATCGAAGAATTCCGGTGAGGTGCCCGAGTTGAACACGACGGCGTTCAAGAAACACACGAATAATGAAATAATTGAAATTAGTGTGAACAAACAACACGTGCTTTGTTACTACGTAGACCATATATAAAGTGCGGCTGGACACCTGCGCCAACAAAACAGTCCGAAGCAGCAAGTCTCATTACAGTCACACCTGCGTGCGATAAAGGTTGTTTTATATGAAAGTGATGTTGATCAAAACAAAAACCCACGGCGACAGAAGGTGACATAAATGTTCATATTGTCTTACATGTACTTTTGCGTAGTACAAGCACCGTTTTAAGAAACATGTTTTATCGCTACTCAATCGACATTTCGCATGTTTTTTCCACTTACGTATCACCATGATATGCATTTTAAGCTAGAAAACTCTCGTCTCTACACATTCGTCATCAGAAACACGTCAACACACCCCAGCTTGTGAAATACTCACCTGACAAAGAACGCCGGTGACGTGAACAAGGTGAAAACGACGTTACCCAAGAAAAATACGAATAACACCTCACTGTGTTGGCTTAGGCCACCGGGCAGATGACCATATCAACTCTTAAGCCTATTATATCTTAGTTATCCTATGGAATGGTGATTATGTGACTGTGTTCAATGTTCTCCCAAAAAGGTCATGTATAATTTCGTTTATAAAAATACTGTTCAACAGATTAAATATCTACTAATTTAGATCTATGATGTGGACTCTTCAAAGTAACCGACAAACACCATAAAATAGACTTGCAACTTTTACTGGCAGGTCAAAATTGTATTTCCACAGACCTCTTCACAAACATGAAGGTTTGTTTGCATCGTCAATGCCGCGTGGTCTTAGCGCAAGTATATATCGTGTAACGAACCTACAGTCTAAAGATGGACTTTAAATAAATAAGACAGATACCCACATACGCCCACTCATCGACGCACGTGTAAATCCGACCAGAACAAAAGTGAGCAATTACTCTATACGTTTAAATTTGTGTGTGTACATATGTAGCAGATGTGCATAAACGAAGCACCATGAACAAACCACTACTACGAATGATTTTCGAAAAACATCCCGCCATGCGACCGAACTATAAAAAAGTAGTTTAAACTGAGACAGTCGAACTGGTACAGCGAGGCATAACGATAACCAATATCTTTTTAATAGTGAGACGGATTGTTTTAAGTTTTACACCATTCCCAAATAAAGGATGATGTACGTACAGACCAGCAGCATGTACTTTCTTCATTTGTACGAAAGTAAAAAGTACCACTACAATGTTGTAAACAGGCACGGTAACGCTGGACTAACACGAAATTGTGAGACCGCGGTGTGTTTTTAGAAATGGATTTTTCTGATGTTTGACCAAAGATGTTTTGTTATTCAACGGCACCTATTTTGCCGGTGTGTGAGGTTAAATTAGATGAAATATGTTCTCACCATGTAAAATATGGCCACTCTAATATATATATATATATATATATATATATATATATATATATATATATATATATATATATATATATATTGTGTGTGTGTGTGTGTGTGTGTGTGGCCGCTGACCTACGCAAAGATGATAGAAACATACATGTGTAAGACCATGAGAAGAATCAGTATAAGATCCGCGAAACCATACGTACACAGTTTCAGGGCAACTCATCCATGGTGTATGTTCTAACGTCGTAGGGTACACATCCATGGTGTATGTTCTAACGTCGTAGGGTACACATCCATGGTGTATGTTCTAACGTCGTAGGGTACACATCCATGGTGTATGTTCTAACGTCGTATGGTACACATCCATGGTGTATGTTCTAACGTCGTAGGGTACACATCCATGGTGTATGTTCTAACGTCGTAGGGTACACATCTATGGTGTATGTTCTAACGTCGTATGGTACACATCTATGGTGTATGTTCTAACGTCGTATGGTACACATCTATGGTGTATGTTCTAACGTCGTAGGGTACACATCTATGGTGTATGTTCTAACGTCGTAGGGTACACATCTATGGTGTATGTTCTAACGTGGTAGGGTACACATCCATGGTGTATGTTCTAACGTCGTAGGGTACACATCTATGGTGTATGTTCTAACGTGGTAGGGTACACATCTATGGTGTATGTTCTAACGTGGTAGGGTACACATCTATGGTGTATGTTCTAACGTCGTAGGGTACACATCCATGGTGTATGTTCTAACGTCGTAGGGTACACATCCATGGTGTATGTTCTAACGTCGTATGGTACACATCCATGGTGTATGTTCTAACGTCGTAGGGTACACATCCATGGTGTATGTTCTAACGTCGTAGGGTACACATCCATGGTGTATGTTCTAACGTCGTAGGGTACACATCCATGGTGTATGTTCTAACGTCGTAGGGTACACATCCATGGGTTTTTTAATTGTTCTAACGTCGTAGGGTACACATCCATGGTGTATGTTCTAACGTCGTAGGGTACACATCTATGGTGTATGTTCTAACGTCGCAGGGTACACATCCCAATTGGTGTATGTTCTAACGTCGTAGGGTACACATCCATGGTGTATGTTCTAACGTCGTAGGGTACACATCTATGGTGTATGTTCTAACGTGGTAGGGTACACATCCATGGTGTATGTTCTAACGTCGTAGGGTACACATCTATGGTGTATGTTCTAACGTCGTAGGGTACACATCCATGGTGTATGTTCTAACGTCGTAGGGTACACATCCATGGTGTATGTTCTAACGTCGTAGGGTACACATCTATGGTGTATGTTCTAACGTCGTAGGGTACACATCTATGGTGTATGTTCTAACGTGGTAGGGTACACATCTATGGTGTATGTTCTAACGTCGTAGGGTACACATCCATGGTGTATGTTCTAACGTCGTAGGGTACACATCTATGGTGTATGTTCTAACGTCGTATGGTACACATCCATGGTGTATGTTCTAACGTCGTAGGGTACACATCCATGGTGTATGTTCTAACGTCGTAGGGTACACATCCATGGTGTATGTTCTAACGTCGTAGGGTACACATCCATGGTGTATGTTCTAACGTCGTAGGGTACACATCCATGGTGTATGTTCTAACGTCGTAGGGTACACATCCATGGTGTATGTTCTAACGTCGTAGGGTACACATCTATGGTGTATGTTCTAACGTCGTAGGGTACACATCCATGGTGTATGTTCTAACGTCGTAGGGTACACATCCATGTTGTATGTTCTAACGTCGTAGGGTACACATCCATGTTGTATGTTCTAACGTCGTAGGGTACACATCCATGGTGTATGTTCTAACGTCGTAGGGTACACATCCATGGTGTATGTTCTAACGTCGTAGGGTACACATCCATGGTGTATGTTCTAACGTCGTAGGGTACACATCCATGGTGTATGTTCTAACGTCGTAGGGTACACATCCATGGTGTATGTTCTAACGTCGTAGGGTACACATCCATGGTGTATGTTCTAACGTCGTAGGGTACACATCCATGGTGTATATTCTAACGTCGTAGGGTACACATCCATGGTGTATGTTCTAACGTCGTAGGGTACACATCCATGGTGTATGTTCTAACGTCGTAGGGTACACATCCATGGTGTATATTCTAACGTCGTAGGGTACACATCTATGGTGTATGTTCTAACGTCGTAGGGTACACATCCATGGTGTATGTTCTAACGTCGTAGGGTACACATCCATGGTGTATGTTCTAACGTCGTAGGGTACACATCTATGGTGTATGTTCTAACGTGGTAGGGTACACATCCATGGTGTATGTTCTAACGTCGTAGGGTACACATCTATGGTGTATGTTCTAACGTCGTAGGGTACACATCCATGGTGTATGTTCTAACGTCGTAGGGTTACACACCCGGTGTATGTTCTAACGTCGTAGGGTACACATCCATGGTGTATGTTCTAACGTCGTAGGGTACACATCCATGGTGTATGTTCTAACGTCGTAGGGTACACATCCATGGTGTATGTTCTAACGTCGTAGGTTACACATCGGAAGTGACATCAGGTCGCGGGAAGAAACGACGCACCAATGTTGGTGGCCCGATTATTACGTTAATAACCCGTTTCCAGTATTACTGGCAATGACCCGCACACTGATACACATTCGGTAGATCTCTCGGTAATCAAGTTCAGTAAAACCCCACAAAAAGGCACCCTCTTTTTAGATATTTCAGGAGATCGCGAGTAAAATTATATTAGTTGCGAAGCATAAAAACTAGTTATCGTGTTGGTCAAATTACACCATGAAACAACAAGTGTCATTATATCAGAATAGCCGGGATATTCTTATCGGCTGCATGGGTTAACGCATCGTCATTTACTGGAGATGGAAATCGACAAATGGTTTAGTTATGTGGTTTTCCAACAGGCGAAACCGACAATTATATTGCTTCAGTTAGTTTACTTCAAACTTTTCAGCAGTAACTGAGAATAAAAAAGAGGGGCTGACATTTAAAATATCCTAAACATAAAGGCAGGAACACATCGGCGCCGCAAAAAGTCGAGAGAAGCAGCAAGACACATTTTTGTCTCGCCTGTGTTGGTGCGTTAAGGGTAAACCGACAGAGAGGCTAAGAGTAATTATTGTTATGCGTGTGTGCTGGCGTAAAGGGTAAACGTTTATAATAGGAATGTTGTGTTGAAAGAAAACAACACGGCCATAAAGCCTGTGTTCAAGCACTCTGCTTTATGGCAATGAAGCTTGGATCCTGTATACCCGCCAAGATCAAAGACTCAACACTTTCCACGTGAGCTGTCTTCGAAAGATCCAGGGCATCAGGGCAAGACCCCCACCCAACAAGGACGTCTTAGCGGAAGTGCCGAGTCTGTGTGCTCGCGCTGGTTTGGAAAATAATGAAAGATGGAAGAATCCCTAAGGACATGTATATATATATATATATATATATATATATATATATATATATATATATATATATATATATATATATATATATATATATACATATAAAAACATATATATATATATATATTATATATATATATATATATATATATATATATATATATAATAAAATATTTTTAAAATTTTGAATCAAAGATAAACAGCATTACAAACTGTGGATATGCTTGCGAAGGTGTGAGACCGCAGTAGAAATATTCTCCTTCAAATTAGTCGGCGAAGTTGTCTTACCGCATTTATTTAGTTTAGTTTAGACAGGCTGCTAAAAAGATACTTCTAAAACGCCTGTATAACCCCAACATCAATTAGGAGGCGATGATTAAATTGTATACAAAAAAGTAAAAACAATAGTTTCATATAATAATATAGGTGAAAAGTTTGGAAAATGTGCGATATATATATATATATATATATATATATATATATATATATATATATATATATATATATATATTTTGTGTGTGTGTGTGTGTGTGTGTGTGTGTGTGTGTGTGTGTGTGTGTGTGTGTGTGTGTTTGCATATGTACGCTATTATAATTAGCAGTGTTTGTGGAATGTAGAATATCCATATATACATATATCAAACATTTAATCAGGAAAAAAATTTCAAAGGTATTTCCCGGGCTTTAAAATGTTTAAAAAAAAAAGGTCCTATGACGTGTCCAGGATTCGAACTTAGAGTTTTCTGATTTGCAAAAATGTTTTAGCCACTACCCCACTGCGCCCCAAAAATAATCAGTGTACGGACCATGACTTTGGGTGCCCAAAAGACAATATTCGCCTAGAATCGCTGGGCCACTCCATTCGGGTTTTGCCACACAAAATTTAAAACTAAAGATATTCAAAAAACCCTTCATCTAATCGATTATCATCACCGACATGCAGACAATGTTTCAACTAAGTTGCTTTGCCTTTTGTCGACATTCTCGAAAGAGGACATCTCGTCAAGCAACAAAGAGAAGCAATCGGTTGGTGCAGATCTTGTTCAAAAACCATTTTTCGATAAAATTAAACCCCATTTAAAACGTGGACAAAATGGGCCCTTTATATTTCTCTAGTGATTAATAAGAAAATTACTTTGACTTTCGCCCCAACCAAATGAAATTTTTACTTTTTTGTTTACTGTCGATCGCTGAATGGCGCAGTGTAACCAAGTGGTCTCGTTCACTACAAAACTATTTTCAAAAATGTGTTTGCTTTGTTCTTAAAAAAATAATTGTGTTTTTATTTTTGTTGATGTGTAATGCATGTGATTGATTTTGTAACTAATAAGAGATCAACAATACACCACAGTGCAGCAGAAAAGTAAACGGGGCAGAAACCGGGCAGATAATTAAAACATATATCTCTCAGACCATGCTTTCAGACACAATATAATGACATGGCGGTACACAATTGTTAAGACACCCTTTCCGTAAATATTTTATATTGTCTACATGGACACATATCTCAGCTTGTGCAGAAGCTGGAGTACCTTTACATAAATTACGACAAAAAAAAGTTAGCTTTATTTTTTTTTTATGTTTTTTTATGTTATGTTTAAATTATTATAGGTACCCATGAGACGCAACCGTGCATCTTGCTACCTGTGATATTTACCCTTTTGGCAAGCACACAGGTGTGACAACAGGGCGTCTTGCTGCTCTGTTGGTGTGCCTTTTTGCAATTACACAATGACTCTTGTTGCCGCTGTCTATTTTTGTCGAAGAGGCGTTCCTTCTGCCATTATGGTCTGTGTTATTTTGAAACGCGGTTACTTTTTAACTTGACGCAGTTGTTTCTAAAAAAATATTTTGGCAGCTAATACGATGACGTAAATGAAGCAGGGTAACAGCGACCACCATTCGACACAAAGCTGTGGTCGCCAACTTAATCACCAAATGTTCGACATAATATTCTAAGCTGCCAAACGTAATGTCCAATCTGGTCTAATGTATTGTCTTCGGTCGTTACGATGTGTCCACTGAAAGCTATATTGAATCTTCGAGACATCTCCAATAGGCAGATCAGCGGCGAATGATTCCAGAAAGGGAATTGACTATAGAAACACACTGTACCTATTCCCTGAAGCACAGACTTGCTGAAGCTCGCGGTGAGCACGTTCAACGTTTAACACGTCAAAGACGTAGCGGTGAAAATATGGCGCCTGTGGCGACAGCTGTGTGTCATTAAACAGTAAATAAAACATGTTTCCAAGAACTCGGTCTGCCGGTCGAGCTTGTTTTATGATTTATTTCAATTATATTGATTAGTTAAAAAGGAGGTAGGGGTAGATATTAGGCCATTTTCATCAACGTAGATAAGCCTATCTTCAGCAATTTATGTACTATTGGATATATATTGAAATAAAATGTATAAGTAGGTAATACAAAGTAGGTAACTGTGTTACAATGACATCGTATCTTTAAAAATATTCTATATAAATCACTTGCATTTTTTAAATGTAGAGAAATAGAATAATTTTGCAACGCGTGTCAGCCAAGTCTATGGCAGGTAAGGTATTAACGGAAACGTATTTCTATACGTTTTCCAATTATGTTATTTCTAGTAGGTAATCATAATGGAATTACGTCGTAATTGTGTCGTACCTTAACTACTGTATTAAATATGTTCACGTTTTACCAAACTATATCCATATAGGTTATCGTTATAACAGACATTAAATTTTGTCAAATGAAATATTATAACGGTATTTAGTATATTTTCAAATATAGTATTCATGATTTGTAATGATAATAATATTGATGTCATAACGTACCACCTATATAATATTGTTCACAAATCACTTAATCGTTTACGGCATAGACCAGAAAAGTCCATTTAGAAAACCCTGCAAAACATTCAACTGTTAAGAATTTGTAATTTTAGTTATAGGCTCTGATCCGATATGTCAAACCTAACCAAGCATACCTATATATCTATTCAAAACAAGGGTTAATAAAACTAACGTTCTATGCACATCACATTTTGAGAGATTTTCGTTGGAAATACTTTGCCCTTCAATTTCTAATCATCCGAAACACAAGATCAAGACGATGACGCACGAAGTCAGCCAAACTATGTTTTATGTCTCTTTTGGGTTATCCAAAAAGAGATGTAAAACATGTGACAGAAAATTCAATAATTCATTATGATGTCATTTGTATGAAAACCAGCACTGCACATATTGATGTCGAAGGAACGTTTTTCTTTAAATTGTGACTGGGATCACGTAGACACAGCACGTCCGCCAGTGTTAGCTGCTATATAAACAGAGGGTCTGCGGGCCTCAACACCGACAAAAGCAAGACTGGGCATCTGAACGAAACCTTTCTTGTTTCTGAATCAGGTAAGTAGATTTGACATTTCTGATATTATTGCTTAGTCAAGACTGTTTCACAAAGGACAGGACATCGACATGACGCTATTATGTCCAAAGATGAATGACAATTAAGCAACTCTCAATAAATCTGGTAATTTGTCTCTTACAGAGGCGCCTTGTAGAGACAATGCGTGCGAGTGTCGTCTTACTTTTCGCCTTCCTGGCGTTGGCGTTTGTAGCAGCTTACGCAGCGGGTGAAGTAAGTATCCATGCTAACATTCTGTTTTCTCGCCTAACAAATTGTGTAATGTGCTCGTATGAAAACTGTATTTGACGATGAAGACTGTATTTGATCTCTAAATATTCCCGGTCACAGAATTTCAGAAAGCGTGTGTTGTTACCGTAATAGGTGATATAATTTTTCTTATTACGTATTATTGATTGGATTTACTTTTTCTCTCGAAATATTTTCTTCGTAGTCAACAAATATTGTTCAGACGACAAATGGTGTCCCCCGAGTCAGAAAGTCATCGTAGATAGGTGGGAGTTGGCACCGGTCCGTGTCGGCATCCATTGTTTTCAACAGTGTCGCCATATACCCTACATACATAAGCAAAGTTGTGTGTGAGTGTCATAAACTGCTATAAGATTCACAACGATATATTTGTTGTCTTATCAACAGGAAGATGCGGGTGAACCAAGTGTATCCGTGAATGAAGACAACGAAGAAAAGTCCGGTGAGTGTTTGTGTATGCGTGTATGCGTGTATATATATATATATATATATATATATATATATATATATATATATATATATATATGTGTATATATATATATATATATATATATATATACATATATATATTATATATATATATATATATATATTAATAGTGTGTATGCATGCATGCATGTATGTGCGAATGTGTGTGTGTGTGTGTGTGTGTGTGTGTGTGTGTGTGTGTGTGTGTGTGTGTGTGTGTGTGTGAATGAATAAGGTGTGTGTGTGTGTGTGTGTGAAGTGAGAGAGAGAGACAGAGAGACAGAGAGACAGAGAGACAGAGAGACAGAGACAGAGAGACAGAGAGACAGAGAGACAGAGAGACAGAGAGACAGAGAGACAGGAGACGACGAGACAGAGAGACAGAGAGACAGAGAGACAGAGAGACAGAGAGAGACAGAGAGACAGAGAGACAGAGAGACAGAGAGACAGAGAGACAGAGAGACAGAGAGACAGAGAGACAGAGAGACAGAGAGACAGAGAGACAGAGAGACAGAGAGACAGAGAGACAGAGAGACAGAGAGACAGAGAGACAGAGAGAGACAGAGAGACAGAGAGACAGAGAGACAGAGAGACAGAGAGACAAAGAGAGACAGAGAGACAGAGAGACAGAGAGACAGAGACAGAGACAGAGAGACAGAGAGACAGAGAGACAGAGACGACAGAGAGAAGGGACAGGAGACAGGGGAGACAGTGAGACAGGGAGACAGAGAGAGACAGAGAAGGAGGGAGAGAGAGAGAGAGAGAGGGTGGGATAGAGAGAGAGAGAGAGAGAGAGAGAGAGAGAGAGAGAGAGAGAGAGAAAGAGAGACTGTGGTCAATACACACACAAACACATTTGCGTTTGTGCGCGTGCGTTTGTATGTGCATATACTGGTGTGTGATATTGCCGAATAGTATTGGACCGGAATGTAAGTTGATGTGCTCGTACACCTATGTGTGTTGGTATTGTAGTGATTGTAAGGGTGTGCTCCATAAACTTACTTATTCGGCTGTTGGGTTGTCTTAATGTTCATTTGTGAGGGATGGCAAAATATCACCTTTCATAAATATTTTCGCTTAGATGTGGTGTGTGTTTGTGTGTATGGTTCTGATATCTGTTTAAAATATTCACTAGCAAAGGGCAGCTAGGAAATATTTAATGTTCACCATAAGCAGTATTAATGTATAACAGTTAAGCAGCGTTACCTAACATGCCTTGCAACCCACTGTTTCAAGTCAGTTCCTGATATATTACGTATGCTTATTTGCAGTTGGTGATGTTCGTTCCAAGAGAGGTATTGTACCTTTGTGATTATGTATGTATATACCATATTTTGCACACACGTGCACGCATATATAATTATAATATGCTCTACATTTGTGTAAATATTCATGTTACATTATGCTTCAGTAGTTCTTTGTCGTGGAAGAGGAAACCTTTAACAAATTTCTTCAGTGTCACAACGTTAAAATATTTATTCATCACATATAATCTTCATTTTTAACTGGTATTTGAATGTATGCATATTTCAATGCGAAGCACATTATATCGTAAACTACCTGTTTCAAGTGTATGCTTACATGTGTTGTAGCACGGAGATGCCCAGCGCCACACGCTCGATACGTCTGCAAAGTGAGAACGTACAAAAGTGTTGCACGTCCGAGGATATACCTACCCTCGTGTCCTGTGTGTGACTGCCAGTACTACGATCGCGGCTGGGTCAGATGGTATCGGTGGGGATGCAAGACCTATGGGAACAGAGGCGTCGCATGTTGGGGCTGGGTCAGAGGCTATTGGCAGTCTGGTACTCTGGACTCCCGCTGGGGTGCCTACTGCGAGTGCCGATACGGAAGACTTAAGCTCCGGTCCGGACGATAGAGACCGCACTCGCCACGTGTCGCATGTGGTTCGCTACTTGTCCGCCAAGGGCGCCACAATGCCAGACAACGAATGCAAAGCGGCGTATGTTAATGTTATCATCTGACAGTAACTGACTACCTGTAATTACCTCTCGTGATAGAATTATTGTTCTCCATTCGATAAAAATATATCTCCTTTCGATCCTTAGCTTAGAAGTAATTTCCAGTGATTTTGCAAACACACAATGGAAACATGTGACCTACTATCATCAACACTGTATGATCTCTTGTGAACTGTTTTGAAATATTGTGTGACAATTACATGGTCAGTGAACCAGTGATAATAAAAAATATTCCGCCGAAATGGATGAGTTGCGATTTATATATTGACAGTTCTAGTAGACGACGTTTTTATTTATTGAGGAACGATTGGTTGCGTATGATATGCACACATTACGTAAAGCTCAGTGAAAAAACGAGATGCTATATTTTCACAATCAAAACATTTGTCCCATGGTAAATTACACACTACTCTTCTACGTCCTAGCAGTGTCTACGCGATCTTTACTTCGTGAAAGTAGAATTGTTGGAGGCTTCAACCTTACATCTCCCACGTGTATTAAATTCAAACCCAATGTTACCATTAAGTCCACTGCGAGTGATAACTGACGACAATGGTATTAGAATACACTATCAATGTGATATTTAGTCTCTGTTTGATATGACACACACACACACACACACACACACACACACACACACACACCCCAACACACACAAACACACACACACACACACACACACACAAAACCACACACACACACACACACACACACACACACACACACACACACACACACACACACACACACACACACACACACACACACACACACACAACACACACACACACCCCCCCCCCGACACATCCCTTATGTTGGAATCGCTCGAATATGTTTATTCACACTGCAATCATGATGTGCTCATTTACCTATTTCACCAACAAAGCTCAAAAGCATGCAATCAACATTATCAACAACATAATTTATGTGAGTTCGGAATATGGGTGATGTTGCCTGTGAAATAAGTTTATTAACAATTCAAGGTAAACGAATTGTGCAAGTTCACATATTCAAATTGTTTTAATACGTTCTAAGTTTAGAGTTCACACATCGTCATCAAAGAATGTCAAAGTATGCACCCCCAAAATACTGTTCTTACGTTTGAGTCCGATCTATAAGACAGATTGCAGCGACAAAGCCATAAGAATGCTCCAGTTGTTTTAATTTAAAATATATACACAAAATGATGGGGTATATTGACACTGGTATTACCTAGACCCACGTGACGGTGTCAGCCACGTGTATCGACGCAAATGGCTGCGACATGTTGAAAGAAGAGTTGTGACAAAGGTCGGCCTTACAGCCACACATTGAAAGACCTGACATGAAAATGCTGAGAGTCTGAGAATGTATAGCGGCTTAGCCTCGAAACACTGTATTACTTAAAAATTGAAAAGGAAGCACACGAAATAAACACAACACCACAAAGAAAAGTACAGTAAGAAACTGTAACGTTCGCGTATGGTTCACAAGGAACACGTGGACCGCTGACGTCATACTAGATTATAATATCCATTGATATGTTTACAAAGTAAACGCCTCAAGCGCACGACCTGGTCTTGAAAATAGCACCATCACATTCTGTCCAGAAGTCTAACGAAGCCTTCGTTCAGCCAAGCGTATCCTTTGTGCAATCAATGAGTTCCTGAAATAATCTGTTCAATGTATACAGTAACATCCCTACACCACAAAGGCCACAAGACGGCATAACAATATGAAGAACTATAAGATAAATATGATATCACCATCACTCAACATATTGTATTTATTTTTTAAGTTTCAACAAGGAGAGAGAACTAGTAACAGTATACCCGCTGTATATTGCTTAACAGAACAATAATAATAGTAACTACGCAGTATCAAATACGGCACTGACTTCGTATATAGTTGAGATAAAAACCGAATGGTCACGAATTTTTATGGGTTCAATTTTTGCACCTACCAATAAAAACGCTCTAGTTAAACTCGTTTGCAATGTATGGATTTTTACTTGCATTAATGTCAGAAACAATATTACTCATTCAACCACCGCCGTGTTACTCGTGGTCCTGTCAGGATATCACGTCGTCCTGTCAGGATATCACGTCGTCCTGTCAGGATATCACGTCTGTAACCAGCACTTGTGGGCGTGCTATGACACCGACAGTCAATCGGCATGGTTCCGTCAGCGAAACACGCATTTGTTATGTCGACAACAATGATTGCAAATGCTTCAATGCTCATTATTACTTTACCGGTGCATCATTCGTGCAAGACGTACATATTCTAGCGATGATGGTCATCCTACTGTAGTTTTATGTGTAAACGGCAGACGACACTTGCGCCTGCGATGCGGCACTGCCGATAGATGTATTTTACGTGAAGAAAGATGGGCTAGAGAAATACAGTTAAACGTTAAAATCAATACCAATTTGGGACTTATGCTTGTTCTGTAGTTTCACCTACACTTTGGAATCTGCTTCCTTGTACTTTTCGATCAGTTGAAAATATTAATTAATTTAACGTCATTTAACAGCATGTCTCTACAACTTTGCCTATCTACCATAGCTCCATGACGTATCAATCAATCTGATGACAACTGAAGTGTTTACTGATTCAGAGATCGAATAACCCTTTTGAATTGATGCGCCTCTGAGATGTTTTTATTATTTAGGCGCAATATATTATCATTATTGTTATTATTATTATTATTACTATTAGTATTACTATAATCTTTATTATAATTTTCTATACAATAATCGTAGTATATATATATATATATATATATATATATATATATATATATATATATATATATATATATATATTAGTAGTAGTAGTAGTAGTAGTAGTAGTAGTAGTAGTAGTAGTAGTAGTATGAATATTAGTAGTAGTAGTAGTAGCTAGTAGCAGTAGTAGTAATAGTAGTAGTAGTAGTAGTAGTAGTAGTAGTAGTAGTAGTAGTAGCAGTAGCAGTAGCAGTAGCAGTAGCAGTAGCAGTTGCAGTAGTACTAGTACTAGTACTAGTACTAGTACTAGTACTAGTATTATAACTTAAATACATGCAAACGTAGTACTAGTACTAGTATTATAACTTAAATACATGCAAACGAATGCAAATGCAAACGAACGCAAACGAACGCAAACAAATGCAAACGAATACCTGTATAACACCGCACCGACACCACAGAATATAGCAACTCTCAAACGTCGTCATACCCTGACATAATTAGTTTTTCTTCGCAAGCCCAGTCTCGGTAACGGAAGTGACGTCGCTCTTGACCCGCTGACCACGGGGTTGGTGTTTATGAGTTATCTAGGGCGGAACTGGCTGATGGAACCACGAGTGACGTCACACAGTCTTCTGCCGCTAGCACTCGGCAGTTTCCGTAGAGTGACACATTTTGAGTTTATTTTATTTCGCACCCACTTGTGCGATACATAAAGGAATGTCAAACAGCATAACTTGAAAGAGCATACGTCGTTTAACTATTAGACACCACAGCACGATTAATACCCGGATATTGCCTTTATGATACCATAATACCTATGATGGCTTATTTATCCCTTTTACTCGCATATGCCCACACATTTGCCTTTTGTTTCCATACAAAGTAAACATCAATGCAACTTAAACCTTTCTGTCATAAGAAGGTCTTTGTTCATTTGTTGAGTCCGTCTCTGTCGCTGTGTCAATTGCCACAGATCCATGCTTTATACAGCAATCAACCCTGCCTGTTTATATCATCCCTGCCTCGAAGCAAAAACAAAACGACATTATTCAAGAAGTATGACGGTTCTTAGTTCTTAGTTCTTAGGTGATTACCTCCAAACAGCCCAAACTTGGGCTAACGCAGGAGTTGTTCTTCTGTAGAATTTGTGAGTCCACTACAGGTTACACATTTACCCCCTGTGTGGGATCTTTTACTTCCCCTGGCATAGACACCAGACAGAAGGGACCACCGGCTTTTAGTGTCTCTTCCGAAAGACACAGGCAAATGTGGGGTGAAGAAATTGCCTAAGTTTCGAAACGGCGGTAGGTGGGATTGAACCACCGTCCCCTCGATTGACAGTCCGGCGCTCTACCGCGCGACCACCGCTCCCTGGTTCTCGCGACGTCAAACAAACCTTAAATTAAGTAATCGTGATGACGTTTTAACTGTCGCCGAGTGACGTAAGTAATGTCATCTGCAATTTATGCAAACAAATCACCGGCAATTTACGTAACACATTTGCAGTTTCCTACAAATGGTTGTTCACAAATTGAAATCCATTT